>PVKZ01006810.1:0-30044 GCA_004027375.1 Macroglossus sobrinus | reverse complement strand
TGTCTAAGTGATATGCTCTTTGAGCCTTTTTTTTAGGATTCTAGTTCTTCCCTAAAAACGCACATTCTAAGGCATTTCTACTGGGGAAAAAGATAAGAAAAAAGGAAAAGAACAAGAACCTTAAAAGTTACAGGTAAAATGCTGGCAAAATCCAAAATGCCTTAACACCACCCCAAGATTTGTAGACCCGTCATTTGAACAATAAAATATCCACCCCTCAACCTCGGGAATGGACAGCTGAGGAGACGGGAGGAGAGGGGGCGTTTGCGGCCTTCTCTGTCCTCGGGGAGTGGCCACACCCGGTTCCGTTTCTCCCCGACCGTCCCCTAAAACGCAGTCAGCGGGTGCTGCACCTCTGGTTTAGTTCCTTAACACACGAAGCCCAGAGGCAGGGCCTCCCTCCGCGACGGTTAATGGTGGAACCAAACTTACGTGCTACGCGGAAGACTCAGAGACTCTGGCTGTCTGATGAGACGGGGAAATGACCTTCCGTGCTCCCTGGCTTTGAGGCTGGGTGGCCGGGAGAATGATGGCACCAGCGGCGTGAACAGGGCGAGGTCGTGGGCTCCACTGGCTTCCGAGGTGTGATATCGAGCTTGATTCTGGACATTCACGGGAAGCTTAAGTTATGCAATCCTCTTAAGCTTTTCTGAGTATGAATTATTAACCCCGGTGACCTTATCTGTGTATTTACTTCTCTGGGGAAAGCCAATTTACCTATGGCGGCAGACCATCCCGCAGCCTCCTTGTCCCTCAGGGCTGCCCATCACGATTCGCGCTCCCCCGCAGATGAGAGATGACGGTGCATTTCACTGAAGGGAGGCGCTGACGGGAGGCTGAACCCGTCTCGGCAGAAAACGTAGCCTTCAGCCTCAGCCGTGGAAACTGTCGGATGAGAAGGCACAGCTCCTGAGGAATGCAGGGGAGAGGGCGGGCTGTCGCTGGGCCAGGAAGCCGAGGCCCCTGGACGTGATGGGCAGATGTGCCCTAACTGTCCCAGGCAGTGCTCTCGCTGGACGGACGGCCCAGTGAGCACTTTTCTCTCTCTCTTTTTTTTTACTTTCTAATATCGAAATGGGAATTCTGGCTTAGATGACATCATAGGGCATTTAATGAACGCACCGTGAGCGCAAGCATGGTGTGCTGTCCACAGCTGGTCGTGGGGACTTTATAAAGGAGGGGGACGTGAGAGGGGCCCGCGCCCTCTCTGTCCCCCGGTGCCGTCCAGCGGCCTTCCGCCGAGCCTCCGCGCGCCTTCTGTTTCGTCACTGGGTTTCAGCAAGGAGCCAGCTGGCTTCCTGACCAAAGGACCTCGAGTGCCACCCGCAGAGCCGCCCACCCTCTGTCGTGACACCGTCCGCCTGCCCACTGGGTCATCTGCCTGCTCAGCCTGGGGGTTTCCGTCGAGATGCCCTTGCTATGGGCAGGAAGGTGGCAAATGGGCGTGGAGGTGTTTGCATGTGGGAGGTCGCGCCCTCCCTTCGCGGATAGAAGAGAAATGTCCCCTGCCTGGCACGTGAGAGGCCAGCCCCAAGGCTCTGGGAGGCTTCTGTTGTGTGTTATCAGGTAGCATGATAAAAACAGGATTGAGTCTGTTGGATCTTCAGGCCAGAGTCTCAAATATTCCTAAGGCTCCTTGAAACTGTCCCCGCTAGGAACAGGTTGTCATAAGATGCATTGTATTTGTATTTGCATACTGCTGTACCCTCCCGATTTTCTCCGTGGGCTTCCTTCTGTGTCCTGAGGCGCTGGGACCGGAGCTAATGGAACAGCTCATCCGCCACCTCGCTGGGCAGCCTCGGTTGGTCTCTGCCTGCAGCCACAAAGGCTTTCAAGCGTTCCCCTTAAGTTCCCCTGAAGTGCAGACGGTTCTGATTCAAGGAAAATCAAGGGACAGGAGATAAAGTCCAGCTTTGCAGACAAAAGGATCATCATCTCCCAGAGTTCTGAACGAGAAGGAACGGGGTCCCAGGCATTCAAGGGTCAGTGGATCCCTGCTCCCACCTCGAACGGCCCAGAGCTTTCCCGCCTCCTCGGTGCAGAGCTGAGCTCCACTCGGGGTGCTTCAGGCCGGAGTCCTTCAGAGGGACCCTCGCCCTCGGGGTCCGTGGCCTTGAGAGGCCTGGCTCGTTCCCACACAGAGAGCGAGCTCCCCGTCTTTGCTCGTGGACCCCACGCCGGCAGCCACAGCCTGGGACTCTGCACCCTGCGTTCCTTCCGGCCGTACCCTCAGCCTGTCCCCCCCGTCCTGGGGCGTGCTGCTCCCCGACCTCCCTGCGTGGTCCCGTCCTGGGGCCCTGCCCTCGCCCTCACAGAACCCTCCTCGTCCCAGGAGGTGTGTCCCCAGCGCTGCTGTGTCACCCCCAAGGCCCTTCCGTGAGGTGACACGACTCTATCCCTCTCATTTAGTGGGGCTGCCTCTCCCATATCCGTTTCTGTGGCGGCCACACCTTCACTCCTTTGCTTCAGAACCGAAGCCTGCCCCGGTCCCTCCCGTCCCAGCCCTGTCCCTCTTGTCCCAGCCCTATCCCCTCCCATCCCAGCCCTGTCCCTCCCATCCCAGTCCCAGCCCTGTCCCTCCCGTCCCAGCCCTGTCCTCTCCCTCCCGACCAGACACAGCGTGCTGTGACGGGCGGTGCCCAGCGCTGCTCCGTGCCAAGGCACATCCTCAGGGGCCCCTCGCAGGGCCCAGCGGGGTCCCCGGGTCCCCCGCGTATCGCTCCTGTGCCCCTGCTGCCCTGCGGCTCAGTCCTTGAAGCAGACACAGCCGGGCCCCGGGCTGCCCTCGTGCCCCGAACGCGAGGCCTGTTCAGGGTGACCCCGAGTGTCGCGTTTGTGCACCGCCTCTCTGCCTCACCGCCCGCGACTCCGGGAGGCCGAGGGCTGGGTCTGCAGGGGACACTGGGGCGGGCAGCGGGAAGAGCCCGTTGGAAGCGCAGGAGGAGGAAGAGGAGGCCTCGGCCCCCAACTCTGGGGTCTGCGCTGACCCACGCGGGCCGAACGCCTCGTCCACGACCTCACGTAGGCCCGTGGCCGGCCTCGTCACAGGCTGATGGCGACCTGGGCTACCGACTCGGAGAGCCAGGCGTGTCAGGGACAACGTGACCCGCCCCGCGGTGGTGACCCAGAGTCATGGCTGGACATAGTCTACACTGGCTGCGAGCCCCACAGCCCGCGTCACCCTGCCTTGGTGAACAGGGCGCCCTCTGCTGAGGTACGGGTCTGCTCTGAGAAGCGTTGTTGGACAAGTTACTTAATTCTGTCCCAAGGATTCTAACACTGAAATCACAGCGTGCGTTCGAGGATTAAACAAGTCCATGTACATAAAGCCCAGCACATAGCACACGCTCAGTGCCCACCATCGGCCACCTTAGCAGCCATGTGGTCAGAACAGTGCGCCCCGACAGGGGTGACTAAGAAACACACGAAGTGGGGGCCCCCATGTCCCCACATCCTGTCCTGGGCAGGAGGCTAAGACGGGAAAAGGAGACACCTGTAAGCCTCTCCTCTTCCCGATGACGTCCTGTCACTACTGTCATCAGCGTCTCAGAAATAACAGCCAAAGACCATCACGCTCGCTTCTGCAGTCAAGAGTGCCCGCACGCCCGGCTCTGGGCGCATTAGGCACGCTTTCGGGGCGATCGCACCCCGTCTTCCATGCGATGGACGCAGTGCTTCCCCAGGCGCGCTTACCACGTGGGCAGGTCGAACCCCCAGCTTTTTGGGGGGGTCTCTTCTCACCATTGGGCCCTTAACGACCCCCCCACACACACCGTCGTCTGGGATGGCAGCCACATGAGCTGTTTGCTCCTGTTCCCTTTGGATCTGATTTTTAAAAAAAAGAAAAAAAAAAAAGCACCCGGGAGACTAAGAAATGTGCCCGTTGGAACCCCGCAGTGGCCTAATGCTGAGGCTGTGAACGAGGTTCCAGGAAAAAAGACTTAATTACATGAGTCAAAGTTTGATTTAAATTGTAAATTCTCTGTTGATACCTAATTTCAATCGCAGCTTAAGTGAACTGAATTTTAAAGAACAGGCTCGGGGTTTTTTTGTTGTTCCGCGGGCAGTAGCCCCACCTAGGGGTGGGCCCGCGTGGCTGTCCTCCCCATGCTTGGCCTTTGCTGGCAGTGTGGACTCACACCATCTTGTCCGAGGGAGGGAAGGGGAAACTCAGGGACTTGGAGTCCAGGGGACGTTCCTGTCCATCTCTCTGGAAGCTGCAGGATGTTCTAAGGAGAGGTGGAGGTACAGGGTGGCATCGGTGAGGGGCGCAAGCCCCTTGGGGCACTCTCTCCCATGGGGTGTCACTGCCAGAGGTCCCCTGTGCTGAGGAATGTCCTGCCTGCCACGTGTGGAGCCCGGCCGGGCTGTGGCGAGGCAGAGGGGACGTGGAATGGCTTCCTGGTGTGAGGCGCCGGTGACAGGGTGTGGGATGCAGTGAGATGAGGGGCGTACACCCCCCTGTCCTGGAAGGCGAGCCACATGCTGACGGAGGAGGCCTGACCAGCCTCACTGGTCGCTGTCACCGGCTGTCACTCTTAAGACCTGCGCACCTGACACAGCTCCAGTGTCAGGGGCAGGGAGGGGACGGGGCGCAGAGGGCCGTGGCCACCTCTGGCTCCAGGAACACCTCAGGGCCAGGGCACGAGGGGCTGTCCGCAGGGACAGGGACGCGCTTCCAGGCCGGCCTCCGACGGGGGCTTTCGGTGTCTCCTTCCCTCCTCCCTCCCCTGGTTCGGAATTTTGTCTCAGCCGTTAGGCCCCGGGGCAATCCCGGGGAGGCGTGCGATGATCGTGGCCGTCTCTGGTTTGCAGTTAGAAAATCAGGAGTTAGAAGAACGCGGTTTAAAACGCGTCTGTTTCTTAAAGGGGACCCTGCTTGAGATCCGTCCGCGTTCTCTGAGCCCTCGTCCGTGCTGGCTCAGTGCGAGGTGACAAAACTGGAACTGGACTGCGTGAGGGAGACCGGGTCTAATCCAGGCCACTCCAGCCCACGCTTTGAACCGGACCACGGGTGGCAGCTCCCCGCGGGGAGCCTGTGAGCCTGGGCGAGGCCCCAGGGCTCGGGGCTCACGTGGCCGCCTGGAGCGTGGGACGGAGCAGAAGAGAGGAAAGAACGAGGCCCTGGGAGAAGGAGGGGGGACGGAGATGGCGCACGATGATGGCGCGTCACCCATCCAGGCCCTGGAAGCCAATCCCCCCGCACCCCCATCATTCTCTCTGCGCCAGCCCCGCAGACCAGCTCTGCAGAAAGGAGGTGGCGACTGCCTCTCCTTTTTAAAGACAAAAGCTTGTTTTCTTTGTGGTAAAAAAAAGAAAAGGGGGGCATTTAAAAGACCGCGAGAAGCGCTGGCTGGCAGGTGGCCACGTACGCCCCGCGGATGTGCAGGTGTTAGCGCCCGCGCGGTCCCCGTGAGGGAGGCTGGAGCTGAGTGTGTGGGCGCCGTAAGCGGCACGCTCTCTGTGAGCTGTGGCCGAACCCCCACCGCCCGTGGGCGTCGGTAGAGCCTCCCGGCCCAGACGGAGCCCACCCACGCCCCCCAAAATCAAACAGAAGAGGATCTCGTGTCTCGCGCTTGCAGGCATTCTCCCAGCTGATGTCAGCAGAGAAACTCGGTTGCAGGCCCAGGCGAAATGTGACATTTCGGCCGAGCCCCGCCCGGTCCCTTCAGGGCTGCGGATAAGGCGCAGTGCCCACGGGGACGCCGTGCCCACGGGGACGCCGCCGTGCCCACGGGGACGCCGGGCCCACGGGGACGCCGTGCCCACGGGGACGCCGGGCCCACGGGGACGCCGTGCCCATGGGGACGCCGTGCCCACGGGGACATCGGGCACATGGGGACGCCGGGCCCACGGGGACACCGTGCCCACGAGGACGCCGGGCACACACACAAGGACGCGCGGTGCAGGCGCGCGGGTGGACGGAGCACCCGCCACCGTGCATGCGGGCCTTACATCACTGTCGCGTTAGTGTGAGCAGAACGGAGCAGACTGTTTATTCTGGTTTAGCTCCGCTTCGGGCTGCAACGTCAGCTGTAACTCCTGGAGTGACACATTCCAGCGGCAATGTCACGGATTAAACAAGGGCGCCCAGATCTCCGGGCGTGTGTCCCCGTGGGGGAGGGGGGGTGGCGTCTGGGTCTGCGTGCGGAAGGGGGCCTGGCGTGGACAGCCCTGGCCTCTCACGCTGAGGGGTGACAGTCCCAGTTTCCTGGGGGTTACATAAGCCCAGCCTTTCGCTTCTTTGAAAATACTCATTTGAGATGATCCTTCCCTTATCCTTAGAGCGTAGTTAACTCTTTTCCTGTTTCACGCTTTAGCAGGGAAGTGTTAGGATGGCACTCCGGGATCAGAAAGAATGAGTGTCCTCAGGGCGTGGCAGACACGTGGCGTGTCCTGTCCCCTGCAGGTGTGGACTACGGAGGTGGGGAGGGGGGGCTCCCGTGTTCATCCGCTGTGTTTAGATGTCTCATGGCCATGCAGGGTGGCTGGACCCTCTGCACGGCCTGGGGTAGGCCATGGGGTCTGGCACCCGTCTGGCGGCGACTGGGGAACCCCAGGTGGGGGCCCTGCTTGCGGGGGTCCACCTCCGAGACAGGCACCGCTCCGTGCCAGCCCGGGTGCAACCCCAGCCCTCCATGCGTTCGCCGACACCCTCGTGCCACTCTGCGAGCGGGCTCGTCATCCTGACTTCACGGGGACGCCCCGCACCCCACGAGTGACGCGCCCCGCGCCCCGCAATGCGGCATCAACAAGGCAGCCGTCTCAAGCTTCCCGCCGGCTCGTTCTTCACGAGCGTCCGCATTTCTCAGGTAGGAGGACAATGATCAAGACTCCGATCTCATTGGAGTTTTTATTCAAACGGAGCCTCAGTCGATGGCATCGTCCCACATCCGAGCTGGGCAGGGGATGCCGGAGACGGGCAGGGCCCGGGGTCCACGGGCAGTGCGGAGCGTGTGAAGACGGGGCGAACGCCGGGCCTTTTCCCCGTAGGTCAGGTGCAGGTGATGGGAGCAGCTTCTGTCGACACCGCGCAGGTGCAGGTGCAGGTGCAGGTGCAGGCGCAGGTGCAGGCGCAGGTGCAGGCGCAGGTGCAGGCGCAGGTGCAGGCGCAGGTGGGAGCGATGGGGCCCCGCCCCCCGTCCCTGAGATCCCGCCCCCACGCGGCCCACCGGGCTGCGCTCTCCTGGGACACTTTGTAACCACGATCCCTTCTTCTCCACGTCTTTTAGGGTTCAGTTGTTTTTAAAAGTCCAGAGTAGCGTGTTTTCAAAATAATTGCCTTCCCGTGGATTCAGAACCAGTGTCATGAACCTTAGCTCCGGAGTAATGAGCGGGAACTCCTTGAAGGTAGGAGGTTAAGTACGAAGAACGTTTGTAAAATAAAGAACTCGTAAAATCCAGGTAGAGGACCTGGTGGTGCTCCCTGCCGGCCTGCTGCGTGGACGCGAGCAGCCTCCTGCTTCCAGAATAGTCCAGGCCCACAGCTGCGGCCCCGCAGCTGGGCCCTGGCCCCTGTCAGAGGCCCGACCTCAAACTCAGCTGCTCCGATGCTGCAGGCTCAGCTCATTTCTCCTGTAAAGGAAGTCCTGCCCCAGCTGCTCACTCCACCCCACCTTCACCCCCAGAAATCAGGGGGGAGTCAGAGAAGGTGGTGTTGGGAAGGGGCTCTCGTGGTGTTGGAGCCAGTGAGGGCAGACACGAGAATGTCGGGGTCGGGGACACGACCTGGAGTGGCATCTGGTGGCACAGCTCAGGCATTGTGGGTAAAACCTTTGCGTTAGCGTTTTTCTGAGCCGGGGGTTAGAACCTCGCATCGCAGGCAGCCTGACCAATCCCAGCTGCCCGCTCTCTCAGATGAGCCTGTGTGACGATGCTGAGCGTAAGGATTAGCAATAACGCCCCCTCGGGGCACATACCTAGCACAGGGAGGGCCAGGGGGCCCCTCAGGAGCTCGTGTCTGCACAGCGCCCAGCCAAAGACTCCAAAAACGGGGGTCCCCCAGGCCCAGATCAGGCTCCCCTCCCATAGCCCCGGGCTCCCCTGGATTGTAGGCCGTCCCTGCAAGGGCAGCCAGGGAGGGAGCAGGCGGAGTCAGGCAGGCACCCCGTCTCTCTCCCACCTGTGTCCCTCATCTCATCTCCCTGTCCCATCTCCATCCCGCCGGCCTCCTGCTGCTGCTTCAGGCCTCTGAACGGGGCACCAGGCCAGCGGACATCACCTGTTCACCATGAGCAAAAGAATCCATCCAGATTTCATTCCCACGTAAAAAATAAAGAAGAAAGAAGCAGCCATTCATAAGACTGGGCAGCAAGAGTCCCCGACATGTAAGCGAGGAGACCATTCCTGCTTCTCCTCCACGGACCCTGCGCCCTCGCCCAGCCCTGGAGTCCAAGCCGATCACTGTGAGGTGCATTTCGTGGAAATCTACGGGCCGATGTTATGAACTCGGGAACCTCGACGGAGGCCCGGGATTTTTCTGCTGTCAGGTGACATGTCAAGATGGTTTTTTGTGAGCGGAATGCAGGACACTGATATTTCTCCCCTGCTGTCACTCCGCGCTGATCCTGAGCTGGCCAGGAGGAGGAGGCGGACGATCTGGGAGCAGCTGACATGTCACTTGTACTCAGAAATACGTCCGAGCAAACATCAGCTTCACACCGATAAACATCACCCGACGATGGAGGCCAGTGCTCAATGCAGAGCTTTCGTTTTGGTTTCTCTGCATTTTGTCCGACTAAAGCTGTACGTGGAGGAAGCTGCAGGGCACAGAGTCACCCGGATCCCTCGGGCCACACATCGCCACCGATGACCTGTCGTGGGTCCAACCCGCGTATGGGCCGGTCGGCTGCCCTGGCTTCACTCCTGCAGGGCCATTTTGCCATCGTTAAGGAGTGAGGTCCCCGTCCGTCACAAGGCGGCCGGGTGCCAGCAAGCGGGGCAGGGCCTGGCGACCGGCCCGCCTGTTGGTGGCCCTGGCCGTGCAGGCCACGGGACGGGGTGCCGAGCCACAGGACAGGGGGACTTTGCTGCTGCGGTGCCAGGGATCAGGATGTCACCCTTCGTGCTCTCTCATGGACCGGGCGCCGTTAGAAGGACACAGTGGACGCCACACACCGACTCTCACCCTGAGAAGCAGAGGGACGGCCGAGGGTGACGGTGCCTTGCGTCGAGTGGCAGCGTCCAGGGGAACCTTCGCGTGAGTGTAGCAGGGGCACGTGACGGACCAGCTGGCAGGGCCGGGGCTCCAGGGAGGCCTGCGAGCTAAGCCCGGCGCTTCCTAACTGTGGAGCGCGATTTGCAGCAAATTGATTTTACTTTGCCGAGACTTGCCTCGCCCTAAAAAACAGGATGATGAAGTGTCACCCCTAAGATTCCCGTGTGAGGAAACTGAGAGAATAAGGCGGAAGGCACAGCTAGGGTGACAGCCAGGGCCGGGCGCCCGTCACTCTCCGGCTTCTGGCCTCAGTCAGAGCGTCCAGAGCCGTGGCCCCCTGGCCCTGTGTGAATTGGGAGTAAACCCGCGGCATAAGTGACAGTCCCCACCTGAGCCCGCTAAGTGGCATATGAAGGCTGAGAGGTTCGGGGGCTCTAAGACGCAGTCCCCGAAACCGACGATGGCACAGCAGCTTGGTGGGCACCTCCGTGCGGGCTGAGGGGACGGGCCACAGCTTCCTGTGCTCGTGGCAGAGAGAGCCAGGCATCCTGTCCACCGAGCTTTGGCCGGGGGCCGCCGAGCCCGTGTGCCCAGAGGCCGTGTCCTGACAGTGGTGTCCGGTGCCCCGGGACCCACCCTCAGCGGGCAGAGGGACTTGCAGGGCCCTTTCGGCCAAAGTGACCCCAGGAAGCCGCCTCCAGCTCCGGCTTTTCTGACGTGACCCGTTTGGATGATTGACAGGCCGCTGGAAACGCAGAGCCTGGACACAGGTGAGACCTGCCAGAGCCCAGATCTGCAAAACCTTCTCTGAGGAGAAAGGAATCTATGACACAAGCATGCAGTGTTCTCTGAGGGTGACCCCGTGGCATCTGGTTGGCCTGTGCGCTCCTGTGTGTGGAGAACTGGCACTTATCGCTGTCACCGTGGTCTGCACATGTCTAGCGCCCTCTCCCATCTGGGCAGGGTCAGAAGGGGTGGAGCTTGGAGCACTGGCTTCCACAGGAAGGAGGGACAGGTGGCCGCGGAGGGCAGGACAGCTCAGCCAGCACGCTGCGGGCGGGAGCGGAACCCGGCGGGGCCCACCCGGCTGTGCCCACACCTGTCGCTGTCCACTGAGCCTCTGAACCCCCAAAGTCTGCGTCTGGGATGCTCTTGGGAATGGCGAGCTGTGTCAGAGATGCACTCTGAGACGTTCAGATGCGCGAATGCCCCTTGGGTCGGGTTCTTTGTTTTCTGAAAACAGCAGCAAGATGAGAAAGATTAGTCTTAGTCAAAAATAAAGTCTTATTGTGACTTAACTGACCACACTTAGAATCATCGGAGGAGAGGAGCTGATAGTTCTCTCGCTGTCCACAGTCCTTTGCTGGTCCCCCAGAAGCTGCGTGTCTGCAGGCCTCGGTTGGAGGAAAATGTTTCTGTGTTCAGATTTTTCCTCTCAAAACATAGTGAGGGGCGAGGTCTTCGTTCCTAACCGTCTCGAGCTGGTCCTTTTATTACACAGACACGTAATCACGGAGCAAAAACTGTAGCGCAATTTCAAATCAGCGAGCAGAACAATGGATTCTGAAAAAGGCGAAGACAGCGAATGACCCTAAACCCGGCAAATCATCAGTAAATAAACAGAGTTGGAAACAAAACCCTTTTGTCCTTGACTGATTGAACAAACGGGCTGCAGTTTAAAACGGCAAATCAGTGTAGGCCAATCCGAGCTAGAGCGCTAATTTCTATCTAGTCCAGATGGGCTGTATTTTTTAAAAATTCGGCAACACAGTTGCACAGACATGTGTCTGTTCTTGGGATTCCTACCTGCGCTGATGATTTGCTCAGCATCTAAAACATGTGTCTTCTACGCTCTTCCGTCACCGTGTTAAAAACACACCAGGTGGAGAAGCTCGGTTCCTTGGAGGGTGTGTGACTTGGGAGGGAAGTGTCGTTTGGACAGGACAGCATCTGCCGGCCTTCAGGTTAGCTGCGCCCCTTCGTGACCGAGCACGAGTGGCACATGCATGGTTAAGGACCCTCTCGCCCCGGACAGGCAGGGACGGGTCGGTCGTGGACGCTGGATGGCCATGGGGGTCACGCCAGTGAGACGGACAGAAGGAATCCCGTGGCCCCTCGTATAAACGCGTCCCACGTGCCCTCAGTTCCGAGACACCTCGTCACAGGAGCCCCCCTGAGGGACCAGCCTGGACGCGGTCCTGGGCCACCTTGGTGGGTGACGTCCCGTCACCGCAAATGCAGGTTAAAATGACACGCTCCGTGGGGTGCACGCTTCCACGAGAGGGGCGTGTGCGGGCTCCGGCTCTGGGACGCCACTGTGCTCACGCGTGTGTGACTTGCTCTCTCTCTGACGCTGGGTGTGCGGTTGTCCCGTGCCCCTGAGTGTCACTGGCGCTGTGTCAGAAAGGCCACCAGCCAGTGCCTGCGGCATCTCGGGGGCGGGGTGGCGGGTTCAGGCTGCCACCGGCTTCAGTCCTTGTCCTGGCCTGTTCAGAAGGGCGTGTTGCGGCCACCTGTCCGGAACTGGCCGGGTGGCTCGCCCTGCCGCAGGGGGACGCACGGTCACCCCTCTTCCTGGGAGGAAAGTGACAGTGCGCAAACCGTGGCCGCGGAAGGACACAGAGGGGACTGCTGGGAGCCCTCACTCCGCGCTTGCCCGGGGGTCAGTTTCCTGCAAGGATGAGCAGACGTGCCTGACTCCTGCCACAGTCCTGGAATGCGTGCGTCTCTGGGTGGCCGCGCCCACACGGGCTGAGCCTTTGTCACCGCCCAGCCCAGACTCGGCCACGTCAGAACGGACTCTAGTTTCATTCTTCACGCTAATCACTTATTTCAATGCAGTTCCGTTCTCGTTCAGAGTGTCTATCAATTTAAACTGAGAACACTTTCTACCTCTTAACGAACTTCCGATCATCGTTGGCACTCGGCGTGTTGAACGTCAGAGCAGAGCGGTGACACGGGGTCCTGACAGCGCAGGGGGTTCGATGTGGGTGATCGCGGTCCTGACAGCCGCGGGCCGTGGCGAGCGTCCCCCACGTGCTCGATGGCCAGAACCTGTCCTCGTGTCAGCCAGAGTCTTCCACAGAACAGAGCCCGAGGCAAGAATTCATTCCTTCACGTGGGAAGTGGCCGCCTGGGGTGGCTGGGGTGACAAATAACGGGGAATGAAGAAAGAAACACGAAGCCACTGAGTGCGTCCTCGTGGGCTACAGCGTCACAGGCGCATAACGAGACACAGCTGGTTTCTGAGCAGGTGTGTTTGTATGGCAAGTGACCTTTTGGGGAAAATTATAAGGAAAGAAAAAACACACAGCTTGGATATCCCTGAGGATGCAGAAAGGAGAATTTACCTGCCAGCTCCCTTCCGTCTCCCATCACCTCTGATCGAGGTGCGCCCTCGGGGCGCCAAAGGGCTTGCGTTTCCACCAGCATCGCCGGCTCGCTCTGCCACGCCCCATGCTCGGGAAGCTAGGACATCTCGTTCAAGCCGGAGGAAGCTTTGTGCTACAGAGGGCTCCTTGTGTGGGCTTGAGGGCAGGTGCAACTCGGATCGAAGTTAAAGCTCAAAGCATTTGAGCAGGACACTCCCTGCAACCTTGGCCATGGTGATGAGTCCAGACATGATTTTGACATAACCAAGGTGGCCAAGGAGACCAGAGGCATCCCAGAAGCAGAGACAGACTCAGATTTTATAGGATCTGAGATGATGTCATTGGGAGTGGGGGCTCTTTTAGAGAAAGAATACAAAATCCTTGCTATAGTTGAGAATAAGAAAGCGAATCATTACAGATGGTGAGTTTTTTAAAAAAATCGACAGATACCATAAAAATGACACTTGTAGAAAAATGGCATCATATATATTTGTATTTATGAGGCTATAATATCCCTTTCTCTACACTTTTTAGTGGCTTGCTCTTCGATGACCTCATGAAAATGACTTTGGTGGCATCATTTTCTAAATAGAAAGAAGAGAAAGATAACTTCCTCTTTCTTGGCATGGTTGCTTAAAATTTATCTTTTATTATTGATGGTTTTAGAAAAGAACTTTCAGTCTCACAACTTCTGTCTGGAAACGACCAGTCTTAGGCTTGCGTTAAAATTTGAGATTAGACATTGTCTTTTATAAGATCGCTAGGATTTAAGAGCGTTTGAACTTTCCTGGCACACTGACCACTCCTGCGTCCTCGATACATTGACAAAAATCATCAATGAATTTCAGAGCGTTCCTTATATTGACATATTGTGACTTTGATGTTATTCTCTTCAATGTTAGTATATCCTGTCAAATCAGCAAAACATTTACATTCTTTTCCAATATGACCCTATGATTATTTCTCTTCATGGATTATCCAATAATCAAAAGGCCTGTTTATTGCTACGTGTAGTTCCTTATTGATGAATAGTTTATTTCTTTAGGCGTTTTGCTAGGCTGTAACAGTTCATGTACTGTTTCATCTAGACCTCACATTTCTTGAGGTTCAGTTGTCAGATGCAGTAAGATATGATGTAACAAATCAGGACACACAAAACTTGCAACTCCAAAGCCGCATGCCATAGTATTGCTGCAGGCATCTGCTCGCCACATGCAGGCATGCAAGTAAATTCTATTGCAAGTGACTTCCTTTATGAAAGAAAAAGAATTATGTGTGTTGCATTTATAATTATGTACACTGCATTATCAAGTACATTCTCATCCCAAAAGAACTTCTGTTAGATACCATGTGCTACATTGTATACAGTAGCATGTATACAATGCTAATAATTGTATACATCTGATACCATGAAAATGACACTTGTGCTACATTGTATACAGTAGCATGTGCTACATTGTATACAGTAGCATGTATACAATGCTAATACTTGTATACATCTGATGCTCAGAGGAAATATCCACAGACCAGCTTCTGGCTCCTGGAATTTCAATCTTGCTTTCTTCCCCCCACCCATATATTTCCAGTGCGGTGCTGGGGGTCGTGTCCTAGAGCTGATTCTGACCACCAGCCGTGGCAGTGGGTGGGCGTGCTGGTGCAGTCAGCACTCGAGGCCCCCTGGACAGCACTCCTGTAGTGAAATACCTGGCAGCGAGTCACTTCAGTGAAGAAGTAACTGTACCCCCCATACACAGAGCTCACGAAAGGACAAGCAAATGTACATCCGGCTCACATTGCCCTGAGCTAGTCTCCAAAGACACGTTCCCACACCAGTACCGCCTAGCACAGGGAGAGTCTGGCAGAAGGGTGCTGGAGTGCAAAGGTCATCTGTCCCTAACCAATGGCTGTTAAAATGTGTTTTCAGATTTCCAGAAATGCGTGGTCAGGGGAGCCAAGAGAAGCAAGAAGTTAGGGTGTTTTTATTTTTTCTTTATTGAAAATGACAAAAATATCCTCTTTTCCAGGATAATGTTAATACCAACCACCTCACGTACATGTAGACAGAAAGTTTTGGCAATGAGTTGTTAGTCTGAGTTCCTCCCGGCATCTCCCTCGCATGCCCCCTCCACCCCACCCAAGCATTGCCTCTGGGGAAAGGCTGCATAGAGAAATGAACCGTTAAGCTTATGGATGAACGGACGAGTGGATTTCATGTCATTTGTTTCATAATTTTCTGTAGGCATATTTTATAAAGAATATTAATTAAAAACAAGAGAAAATTAGCAAGGATATTTTATCAGTTAAGATTAGGTTGAATTATAGATGATAGAAATTCCATTAAAAAAAAAGGAGGCTTGATCAAAGTAAACATTTAATTCTCATTTTAGCAATGTTTGGACATAAATGTTCCAGGACTGGTAAGGTGACTTCTTAATCATTGTCACGGTCTGTGACCCCTCGATTTTGCAGCCCTAACATTCTTATTTGCTTTTTACTCATGGCCCAAGATGAATGCTTAAGCTCCGGTCATCATATTCGAATTCCAACAAATAGAAAGGACATGCACGCTTCTGCTGAAAACACTTACTGGAAGGATCAGGCTTTTTTTTCCTTTTCTTTTATATCTGATTGACCAGGATTTAGTCACGTGACTAAGCCTACCTTTAAGGGAGACTGGGAAAGGTCTTCACTCTGTATGACAAGTGGGTTGTTCTTTCGCAGGAAGGAAGAGAGAATGAATATTAGGGAACAGTTCATGTCTCAGCTCCATATAAAAATAGGCCATTTAGAGTAGAAATACAAACGGCCAATTTTAAAAGCGAAGTCACTAGAAATTTTTGAGAGCAAATTAAAATATTTCTCAATTGACAAAAACGAAATGTTCGGTCAAGGCTGTGGAAATACAGGTTCTCTTATGAACGATTTTCGGGGATGTGAAGTAATAAGGCCAGCTAAGAGGACAATTTGACCGTGTCTGTGAAAATGAACATACAATGACTTTCTCCTGGAAATTTGCTTCTACGTATGTTTCCTGAAGAAGGAATGACGAAACTATTCGATGCAGCATTATTTGTAACAGTGGAAGTCTGGATAAAAAAAATAAATGTTTTTTTTTTTTTTAATCTTGGGATGCTTTAAATAAATGTTTATACAGCCATTTACTTCTAACCCGATATTAATAAGAATCAAGATTATATAGTGACTTAAAAAGGTCTCCAGGATACACTGATGTGCACAGTATATTTCCACTTACACTTTTTAAAGTTACATATTTAAGTAAATTCTGCACTTGAGACTTATCAGTGGGTGGGTATGTTGGTGAAGGATGTGAAGGCTGAGTCAGATTATCAGGGATTTGGGACGTCTACTCTTTGCTTTTTACATAATCTTTATTTATTTATATTTTTAAAGGACTGTATTTTCATACATTTTTAGTTTTTATTTTTTATTACAAAGTGTACAATTCAATAATACATTCAACAAGTTCAATAATAATACAAATGAAACTATATTGACTCTATACCTACTATCTATTCACTGCTATTAATATTTTGGTATTTTTTGTCTCTATTTTTTATTCGCACAAATAGGCGTTTGTGTGTATACGTGTCTGTCTTTGTGTATTGTTAATGTTAAAAATGTTTAAAAATTTAGAAGACATGAGGAAAAAAACAAGAAAGAATGATGCCGCGTAGACATTCTTGTATTTTGATTTTAATTTTATTGCATAACATCATCTTGAGGGCATTTTCCTGAGGCATTTCCATTTCAAAACGTCTACGATAATGCTTTTGCTATAGTACATGGTGTTAAAGCACAAATACTCTGTGGCATTTAATCACTTTTAACTTTGAGGAGTTTACATTGTTTGTACTATTTAAAACCATGTGTAAATTATGCTGCGATGAACATCTTCGGATGCAGCCTTTGTCCTTGTCATGAATGATTGTCGTAGGAGAGATTGCTGGAACAGAGCTCTGCCGAAAGTTATGAACTTTTGAAAACTCTTGGCAGAAACCATGTCAGCCATTTGCTTTTCAAAAAGATTTTTTACCAGTTAAGACTCTCAGTAGAAATGTATCGTAAGCCCATTGTCACCTAAGTTTAAATTACTATTGATGATTAGGTTGAACAGTTTCAAATGTTTACTGTGAAAGTTTTGTTTATGTCATTGGCCTATTTTCTGTGGCTGTATAGTAGCATTTTTTTACTAAGTTGTAAGTTGTAAGAGCTCTTTACATATGGAGGATAACGTGTTTTATTTTTCAGTGTTATTTGTTGTTAATATTTTCTCAATTTTTAATTTACCCCATTATTTTTAAGCTGGTCTGGGTGTAAAGAACTTACCATTTTGATAAATTATTCATGTCCGTTATTTTGAAAATATTTTCTGAGCACATGCCATATCTCTGGTACTGTGCTTGGTGATTAGATTTCAGTGGTGGGTAAAATCATCTTATCTCTTCTTTGCAATGTGTTTTAAATGATAAAGTTTCTTAATCTCAGAAAGGTAGCATGTGAGTGTAGACCTAATGCTTTTTTAATAGCTCTGTCATACCGGCATGCTCAGAGCCGAGCTGAATTTCTGTTGTTATAAATGGAGCATGTATTTTTATAAAATTTATTCAATTTGGGAGTCTTATCGGGACAACACTTTCTAGGGATGCAAGAGAACTTATGAGTTTAGCCTTAACCTACAGCCTTGCCTTGTTCCTTTTATGCATTTTATATGCTATTATTTTTTAAAGTGTAAGTAAAAATATACTGTGCACATCAGTGTATCCTGGAGACCTTTTTCAGTCAGTATATAATCTTCATTCTTATTAATATCGGGTTAGAATTAAATGGCTGTATAAACATTTATTCAAAGCATCTCTTCACGTCAAAATGGGTCTGGAGCCCAGAAGTTATTAGAAGCCTGTGACTACGCGAAGCTCGTTGATTTGTCTTTCTGTTCATTTCACTCACGAGTGGGAGTGCAGGGGGGCAGTGGGGTGGCAGGACTTTCTATGTGATTCCAGATTAATTCTCTCCCAGTGCTCTGGGGACACATTCAGAAATGGAATCGATCGAATCCTGTGACTCCGCCTCTCTCCCTGGGAAAACAAGCAGAAATGACAGTAACAAAAAAAAAAAAAAAACAGAACAAAAAAATAAATAAATATATCTATGCACATATATGCCTGGACATATATGCGTGTGATATATGTGTGTGGACATATATGAAACCAAGGAAAGCCCAGAGCAACACCTCATTTCTTTAGTGCTGTTTTGGCAGGGAGAGCTGATACGGCTGCCCCATGAGGGAGGACAGAAATCTAGCCACACCCCGGTTGTCGCAACTCTGTTCTCTCTCTGACAACTCCTGCTGCCATTTGGAGCATCTGAAATAGAGCATGCTTTCGGACGGAGCGTGGCGGCCGTCTTGTCACGCACGGCTCGGCGACGACCGTGGGGCTCCAAAAGCAGCTGTGTGCGAGGGGACACTCCCGTCGCCTCCCTCCAGGTGGACGGTGAGAAGGTAGCCGTGGATGAAATAGCGTTTGTTAAAGGAACCGTTTCCTTCCTAATTCTCTGTTCGGGGTCTTAAGCTCTGCATCGAGGTATAGTTGACATACAGGAGAGCACACGTATGTGGTTTGCTTAGCGATGACACGTGTCCACACCTGCGGCACCCCCACCACGTTAAGATGACGAACATCTCGGTCGTCCCCGCAAGTCTGCTCGTGTCTCTCTGCATTTCCTCCCTGTGGCCCCCTCCTCAGCCCCTGGGGACCACGCTCTGCTCTCCGTACGTACAGAAGTGCTTCCATTTGCAGAGTGCTTGCTGATAGAATCCTGCACTGCGCCCTTTCTTTTCTGGGGTGGTGGTCACTCTCCGTAATTATTTTGTGACTCACCCGTGACGTAGTGCATGCACAGTTACTTCGGGATTCGCCCGCATTGTAGCAGGTGTCAATGGTGCATTCCTTCTTCTCGCTGATCAGTGGCCATTTATGGAAACGCTACCGTTTGTCCATCCACCCGCGGTGGCTGCCAGTGTGGGGCTGTCTCACAGAGAGCTGCTGCTGCGAGCTTTCGTGTCCTAGTTTGTGCGGGGATGTAGCTTCCCTGCCCATCGGTCGGATGCTCAGGAGAGGAACGGCCAGGTGTGCGTTTGTCTTTTTGAGAAACCGCTGAGCCGTTTTCTGCAATGGTTTATGTGACAGCAGGCCCCCGGCGGGGAAGGCCCCGTGCGGTCCCCTACCTCCTCTGGTCAGCCCCGCCCACCCCAGCTCGTCCCCCCCCGAGACACCTGGACCTGTGTCCCCGCGCCTGCGGTGCCCCTGGACTCTGCCTGGGTGGCCCGTCCCCGGGCCAGGCGGAAGCCCTTCGTGACAGGAAACGGGGCGAGCCCGGGACTCGGCTCCCCCACGCCCTGCCTCTCGGGAAGCATCACCCTTCGTCACCCAGTGTCCGCTGTCTGAAACATCGTCGTTCCGGAAATTGTCCTGACTGTTAGGTTGGTTTGGGCACGGGGATAAACCCAGTGCCTGTGAATCCATCTCGGCCCGAAGTGGAGGTCCACAGAGAGCGTTCTGGAAGCTGACTAAGTAATTTACTGGCTGTTAGGAGCTGATACCTAAGTCATCTGTTAAATAACCTGTGATCAATCTAGAAAAGAAAGGTAACTTTTCTCCGTTTAGAAGATTCAAGTGAACTTCGTGATTAGAGAGATGTGTAATTCTTTGAATTCCAAATATACTACCCCTGGAGGTATAAAGCTAAGTGAAAAATATGTAGCATTATTTATAATATAGATATGAAAATTGGGATCCAGAATCCGACTGTTCTAGAATCACGTGGCGGAGGGGGCGCTGCTTGCTGTTGCACAGGCGCGTGCCACACACGCAGGCCTGGCCGTGGAGAGGAGACGAAGTCTGGGCCACACTCCACGTGCTGACCTTAGGCATAGTCAGCACAAGCGTTCTGAAACTGTGGTGTGTGTGTGCGTGTGCATATGTGGTGTATGTGTGGTGAGTGTGATGCATGTATGGTGAGTGGTGTGTGTGTGTGTGTGTGTGCACGCGCGCGCGCGTATGTGTGTGCGTATGTGCTGTGTTGTGTATATGGCATGTGTATGAGGGTTGTGTGCGTGTGGTGTGTGTGTGGTGAGTGGTGTGTGTGTGTATGTGTGTGTATGTGGTGTGTTATGTATGTGGCGTGTGTATGAGGGGTGTGTGTGTGTGTGTGTCCGTTCCAACCCCAGGCCGCCCACACTTCTCCACTCTGACTGTGCGCCTTTGTCCCCATCCCCCTTTGCTGAAATCTCCACGTGGCCGTTGGTAACTTAGGGGTTCACAGTAACACGGGGCGTATCTTTTTCTCATATTCTCAATGTGCCACTCGGTAAATTAAACACGAGCCTCATGAAATTGTACTGAGGAAAACATGCGATAATTATGAGTATCCTTGACTTCTGCTAAGCTTCGGCTATTTTAAAAAATCGGAACGCTTACCGGGGACATCAAACTCACGCAGAGAACCCTGGGGACGGGGGACGCCGTGTCCTCCCGTGAGGTGAGACGGGGCTGACGGCAGCCGCGGGGTGGGCTGGGCGGGCTGTGCTCAGAAGGTCCCTCATTATTTGTGAAATGTGTCACATATTCTCAGTTGATCTTGTGTGATTCGCTTTAGGTTTCATATCAAGCCTCTCGCCCACGGAATGTTTCCTGTTTTGGTACAAAATGCCCTTGTGCCTGGCGAAGGCTCGGCACAATCTAACTTGGCATTTAGGCAGCAGCTGAGAGGTTACTCTCGTGTCGCCCCCTGTGCCGGCCGCCCTGGTCCTCTGGGACGAGAGCGGTGTGGACAGTGTCCCGGGACCCCGTCCTGCCCTCTTCTGCAGTGACTAAGGGGTGCACACGTGTCCCCTGGGTGCACACTCATGGAGGGACGAAATCGCGCCCATCGAAGTGTAAGGGAAACCGAGCACCAGGTGGGTGAGTCTGACTGCCACGGAGACACGGGGCGGGTTCTTTTGGGTCAGAAGCTTGCACCTTGTCTCTGTCCCACCTGCGGGGAGCCAAGACTTTGAGTGTCGTCGTGGGCGTGGATCAGGGCTTGCAGTGTCAGGTGCGGAGGTGGCAGAGGACACCGGCGTGGGCCCCGCCCGCTGCACGCTCGTACGGCTCAGTGGATTAGTCGGTGATACAGAGACAGCGCTCAGCGGGGCCCAGCCGAGCGCCCGATGCGTGTGTCAGAGGAGAAGCTGGATGTGATGCTCGTTCTCCTGTCGGCCTGAGGGTCAGGAGCCTCCGAATCTCGTCCGTCTTACTTTCTGAAAGTCTCTGTCTCCACGACCGATGTCCCGTTTGTGGCTGTCGGCGCCCGCAGCCTCACGCTTGGGCGGCCCTGGCAGCGCACAGTGGGTCATCGGGCGGGTCTCGTCCCTTTTTCTGTGCCCCGCACTGTGCCCTGGCACAGAGGATCAGTTAATATGAGGTGGACGAGTAATGAAACTGTAGTTTAAGACTTGTATTCATGTGCTGTCTCATTAGCAGGCTCATTATCTTCTAAGGTAGGCCCGAGGCAAAGCTTTTAAATTAAGTTTGTTCAGAAGATTCCGGAAAGCCTCCGTTTCCATAGAAAGTAATTTGAACGGTGTCGGTCTACGACAGCAGTCTCTTGGGTTTGGGGACATGATCTCGAGGTTTCTAAACGTGGAGGAACCCACAATCTTGAGTGAAAAGGGACGGGGGCTCAGGAAGAGACGAGCAAATGCCCTTCATTCACTACTCGGTCCACACTGCCACCTCGGCCCCCAGGAGCACCTCGCAGTGTCCATGGTACCCCCGCCCCGCCCCCGGTACACTGCAGCCCCCGCTTACACCCAGAGCGATTTCTCCGACGTAAATGGCATACCGTGCTTAAAATTCACGTTGGCAGAATTCCCAGCTCTGGACAGGGCTTCCCGAGGCTGTCCCCATCTCAGACCTCACCTTGCTACACCCTCCGCCTTGCTTGCTGCATTCCCATCACCCTGCCTTTTAATTCATTCCCCCAGCGTGCCCAGCTGAACCCAGCCAAAGGTCTTTACACTGTGCACAGCATGTCCTCCGGGGGCCAGTGACTGTCCCCTCCTCAGGCCCGCCCCACCCCGCCCCCCCAGTGTGTGCCAGCGCCTTACTCTCTGGTTGCATCTTACTCTCTCGTGTCGCTCCTCATGGATTCATCGAAGCCCATTGCCCCTCCCTTCCGCCACACGGGAGTTGTCAGCATCGGACGCCCTCTGAGCGAGACCCGCTCAGCTAACTGGGAGCAGTGGCCTGGATGTGGGGGACGAAGCCGGCAGCCTTGCGAGGCTTTGCTCAAACCGCTGGCCCGCCGCAGACCTCATACCACGCAACAGGTGCAGCTCCCGGCTCTGTGCACGTCTGCTGACCTCGGCTTCCTGTCCCTGGTTGCTCCGAAGCATCCATTCGTGTGGTCAGTCAGTGGGCGGGTCCCTCGGAACATAAGCAGTCACTAAACCCCGGCCATCGGGCGGGCCCTGGGGATCCCAGCGGATATCCTGGGGACAACGCTTTCTGCGCAGGGCCAGGTAATGGTCTAGCCTCTCCGGTCCACACACTGCCTGTGACGGTGACCAGCTCTGCCTGTGTAGAGCCAAAGAAATTGTAGACAATGTGGGAAAATGTGTTCTAATAAAACTTTATTTGAATAGCGGGCCACGGGCATGATTTGGCTTCCAGCAGGAGTTTGCTGACCTTGTCTAGAGAGAACTCGGACGAACAAACAGTTCACTCCCCTGTGGTAGATGCCAGGAGGGAGGAGGCCTGGTGGCACGGGGCACAGCGGGGGACACCACTCGGGGTCCACGCCCCCTCTGTCCTCTGCTGCTGGGTCCTGTCCCCAGCTGGCCTTACAGGAAAAGAAAGGAAAAGGAACTTCAAAGTTAAGTTAACTTTTAGTTGTTGAAAGTCATCTAAGATTTTTGTTACTTTTTTTACATTACCAGTAAACCTTTTTCGATTTTCCTTCAATCTGCTGGCTCAGGGCCAACACGTCTTCCTGGGGTCAAATCTCCAGAAATCCCCAGATTTTTAGATTTGCGAACAGGGCACGTGCTGGTTGCAAAGGTCATGTAAAGCTGGAATCCGAAATATACATTTTCTTTTGCACGTGATTTCAACGGTGGTTTAAGTGCCGCAAGCTGACACTGAGGATTATAAAAACTGCAGATGATAAAATCTCAGCATCCAGACGTCTTTCGAGATTGCCAGACCTCGGCTGCCGTGTCGCTGACACCCTCATTCTACGGCCAGCTCCTGGGGTGCCTTGCCAAGCCTCCCCCCACCTCCGGGGTCACAGGACGTGCAGGGCAGGCAGTGGCATCTTCGCACAAATTCTCTCACCCAGGTTCCAGACGTGGATGCATTCGCATTGTTATTGTTATGCCGTGTTGATTCTGGTTACTTATAGGGACCCATTTGGGCATCCTACACCCTGCTTTTCTGGCTGTACGAGAAACAAAAAACTAAACTGGAAAAACAATTTCATCTACTATGCTCTGCCATTTTTAGCATTATATGAATAGGTCAATGTTGACTCTAATGCTACCTCAAATAGCATTTCGTGATGCCTCCTCATTCTGAGACATTTTCGTTGTAGAGCTGTTTTCGGATATCTGCAGGTGAGTCCTTCATCTCAAACTACTCCGCTTCAGAGGACCCGATTCTTAACATGTCTCTGATAATAAAAGACGTGACATTCTATTGGCATTTATTCATTCGCTCATTTTTCACTCACTCATTCATTCATTCATTGTAAGAATGAATGGAACACCAACGAGAAACCCACTGTGCAAGGTCTGGTGAGCTGACAGCGCAACCACTCTGCGTCTGTGATAATTTCTTATGTTAAATAGCTCCTCGCATCCGCAGCCACGGGGCCGATCCTTAGCTCATTAATAGCACCTGTCATGAGATTCGGGGACGCAGTAGAACTATTTATTTCACAGTGGGACTCCTATCCAAACAAGATCTGTCTCGGTACCTTTCTCCATTTAGCAGAGTGCTGCTGCGGTGGGTTTGGGCGTTATCTGCTTCTAGCTGTTATTCACGAAAGCAAAAACAGAGGAAGATACGTGTGCGAGTTGTCACGCGTTACCGATGGCTTCTCCAGCAGCTCGGTAGTTGTGCGACACAGCGTGTCTGTGCACATGACGTGACCCGAACGTGTGTTATGATGCGTCTGGTGTTAGCTTTCCTGAGCTGTCCACACCGGCAGTCTGAAGAACGTGTGCTCTCAGATTGCCACTGGGAAGGACTCGGGCTGTGATAAATACAATTTTGAGCATCCTTGGACTGTTATAAATACAATTTCGAGAATCGAAACTAATTCTGTGAGTTGGGGGATAGGAAAGTAATGTGATGATTTTTCATGAGATGTATTTTCCTCTCATGGGCCAAATACTCTTGGGAATTGTTAGTTTCATTTCGTGATATGCGACAGTTCTTTCATTCTAATTTAACCGCTGTTTACAGTTATTTATCAGCATCTGTTTGGTATAAAACGCCTTAGCCAGAATATTTGGGGATTTTGCTAGTAAATCAAGTTACTGTAATGAATTGCCACCAAAAAAAAAAAAAAAAAGGTTGACCTTTTTGCTTTTAAAAACTTAACCTTTTAAAAAGAAAAGTTTATTTTTTAGTTCTAATTTGCATTGATGTATTATGATGTTTACAGTCTAACACTTCTAAAAGTTAATGGCTTATGGTTGGGTTCAACGTGTCAACAGTAATTACATTTAGAAATATGATAACTAAGCTACATGAAAATTAGATAAATATTTTTTAAGATGGACACCATTTGGAGGAAATTAATAATCCATTCATTTCCTCTTGTAACCGTGGCTCCATAATTTTGATTTGCAGAACCTGTTTCTTATTCACATTCAAAATGTTATAAAGAATAGAACCTAATCCACCGATACTTAAGGTATTACAGAAACCCCAAACATTGGCTTACGTATGTGGCTTCTAGAAGCTGTATCATTACGTCTGAGCCTCATTTTTAATCCTGGAGAAATTTGGAACTTTGAGAAAGACTAAGGGGATAATATAAAAATATACGACACAGTTTTGTAGCCCTACCTCATTTTATTCCATGTTAAGCGGTTTGAATGTTTTCCTTACTGCAGTGTTGTTTCTGGGTCGGGCGAACTCCTTCTTGCCTTTTAGTTTTTTGTTTTTTGTTTTTTTTTCAAGAAACATTCTCTGTCCAGCCGACACTGGGTTAGGTCATCACTTGTTAGTTTCCCCAGAAGACCCCAGACATAGGTGTCTCACCCTTAGACAGAACTCCTTGAGGACAAGACTCTGTGTCCCCTCCCCGTGCGAGGAAAAGGCACTAGCATCATTCCCAGTGGTGGGGGCAGGGTTGGATCTGAGCTGGGGAGACCTGACATGGGCTCGTAGAGCAGGCAGAGGACAGTACGAGTGATACGAACGAATAAGGCACTAAGGTGAACACAGGAATAACACTTGACGGACATGAGCATCACAGGAAATGAGGCAGGGAGTGGGGAACCAGTGTCAGCTGGAGTTTTGCGAGAAAGGATTCCTGTGAGAAGCTGGATTAGAGCCGAACCTTGGCGATTTGGGGGAAAACGAAGACGAGCGGGGAGAACCTTGCACACAGGATACGAGCAGCACTGTGGTCCAGGGGCCGGGAGGAGGCCGGAGCAAACGGAGGAGTCCGTGAACGGCAGTTTGGGGGGTACAGCGTGTGGGGTGACCTTAGCTCATGGAGGGCTCCGAAGGACAGAAGGGAACCCCGGCTTCGCAGTGCGTTAGCATCGGGTGACTGGTTGACCTGCCACGTCGAGGGTTCCCTTAGAAAGGGCCGAGGTGTGCCCAGTGAATGGCCTGGGGGGCCCAGGCCGGGGGGGGGGGGAGACAGTGGAGGGAATGTGGGTGCTGTTGGGTGTCAGACAGCATGACGCCGATGCGCTTGGAAAATGCAGACTGGCCCAGCACTCAGAGACCTACCCTGTCTGCTCTAGAAACCGTCACATGTTTGCTGCTCTCTCGACTATTTCAGTAGCTCTTGCTTTGTAGATTCTGTCAAAATCAGTAAATACTTATGGAAAGAAACGTGTCCAAAACAGACAAAAATGACCGCTACTTGGAATCCTCATATTTCTCTCCATGACAGTAAACAGATGAAGCTAACATACCAGCCAGGATGTCATTGACTCGACAGAGAGCTGCTGTGTGGGGGAACCCTGAGGTGCCCACAGCGAACGCCTCACCCACGTCGAGCAGCTGTCCCCGCACGTGTGAGGTCACGTGGTTTAGGGCCACTGCCGACAAGACGCCCAGGAAGTGTGAGGTGCTCCATCGTGAGCGCACACGAGAACGTGGAGTGTCGGGTTTGGTTAAGTGTCATAACCACGGGATACTACTCAAAGTCAGGTGGTTTTCCGGATATAAAGCTACACACCAATGACAACAGAGTTTGTAGAGTATTGAACCGTGGGATCAAACTTTGCAACAAATGCTAAGGTTAGAAATTCTCTTGAATCCAGTATCATTTGAGGCCGCAGACAGGACATAGAATTACTGAATGAGAATTAAAGAGGGAAACAGAATTTTGTAAGTTAGGATAAAGTTTATATTTTCTTAATTGTTTTGTTTGTAACGTATTTCCTATATCATTTACGTGATATTTTAGTTACAGCCTTTTATAAACAAGGGAAGCGTTTCGTTTTTTCTCTGTCTTCTCTCTCTCTGGACTAAAAACACTTGAGGCGTGAGCTGTCTTGGGGCCCCACCGCAGAGCTGGAGTTGGGGGGTTCCCTGAATTCAATACTCACCGCGGTACGAGAGAATCACTTGTTTGCCTTCAACCCTGTATAACTGTGGCCTCCCGAGGGGCAGGACCACGGGCCGTGCACCTTGCCGTGACATTGACAGGACAGCGGCTAGCTTGTCGCGATGGTTCAAAAGTCTTGGCAGATCGGACAAAGGAACGTGATTCACGAATGGAGACATAAAGGTTCTTTACCTCGGATGCGTTGTCTGCGCAGAAATCCTGAGTCTTCTGCGAGCAAGCTGACCCAGCCGAAGCCAGCCCTGCTCCATCCAGCTAAGTGGGCCAGACAGAGCGGCGGGGACAGGAGCGGGAGGTGGGGAGACATGGGGTGGGCGGTTAATGAGCTCGGGGGGAACCCACCTGCCAGCGCCACAGTGGGGTTCCGACACCGGGCCCACTGACGATTTTAAACTTGGCTGCGGGGAGAAATTGTAAGGTCACTCAACTGGTGAAGCTTATTTTAATTTCTGCGAGTTGAGTCTATCCATTCGTGTACTGGATCAGGGCCTCTGCAGTGATGGGACTGCTCACTCTGCTGGCTCACGTAATGAACTCGTGCGACACGGGTGAGTGGCACGTTCCCCCGAGCGTTTCCGTGCCAGGCCCACATCGGCGGAGACCTCGGGCAGTTAATATGTGACGTTGCTAAAGACAGACCAAATGAAAACGCCCTTGGTTTCTGAGGCTTCAGCCATTTCTTGTTTATAAACCATCTCTCACTAAAAGGGACTTAGGGTGACGGTCGTTGAAAAGATGAATTCAGGTGACTTCCTGGCGCAGCTTTTCTCCTCTAATTATTTTTATCGAATCACATGCCTTATGAAATCCCCAAGAGTCATGGTTTGCAGGGACCTTCGAGAGACTGCTCACTGGAGCGTGACCCCTGTTACTATTTTGTGCACCCAATGCTGTAAAAACAACATGGGAATTTTCAGGGGTCAGACTGGGTGAGCCAAATGGAAGCACTCCCTCCCGCCAGTGAGGACATTTTTTTATCTCCTCAGTGATTTGTATTTAATATTTTTTAAATAAATGTATTTATTTAAATTAGTTTCAAGTATACAGTACATGGGTTAGACATCTATAATGTTCAAAAAACGATCCCACCAATTGCTCCCTCCCTCCCCTGGCCCTTCACCTAGCCATCGTATTACTGCTGATTGCATTCTCCATGCCATGCTCCCCATCCCCGTGACTACCTATCAACTACTAATTTGTACTCCTTTAACCCTTCACCCCATTCTCCCAGCCCCCAACCCCTCTCCCCTCTGGCTGTCACCAGATTGTCCTCTATATTTGTGAGTCTGTTTTTGATTAGTTTGTTCTTTTTGTTCCTTAGATCCTGCGTATAACTGAAATCATATGGTATTTATCTTTCTCTGTCTGACTTATTTCACTCAGCATAATAATCTCCAGGTCCATCCATGTTGTTGCAAATGGTAGGATTTCATTTTTAATGGCTGAGTCATAGTCCATTGTATATATGAACCATAATATCTTTCTCGAATCGTCTATTGATGGGCATTTAGGTGACTTTCATATCTTGTCTATTGTAAATCGTGCTGCCACGAGTATTGGAGTGCATAGATCTTTATGAATTATCGTTCCGGTGTTCTTTGGATAAAGACCCAGAAGTGCAGTTGCTGGGTCACAAGGTAGATCCATGTTTAATTCTTTGAGAACCCTCCAGACCATTTTCCATGGCGTCCGTACCAGTTTGCAGTCCCACCAGCAGCTTGTTTACTATTTTTGATGTAGCTCGCATTGGTTTCCTCGCATGAGGATGACTCTGCCTTCCCTCCACGTATGTCTGCTTTGCTCCCTCTTCGTCCCCTGGGTCCTGACGCTCCCGTGAATTCGGTCGTGCCCCGCTACGTGTGACCTCGCCCTCCTCAGAGCCGGTGTTCGTTACCCTGCCTCGTGTGCAAGAGAGTCTTCTGCAATGGCGACCACAGCAAACGTTCTCTCACTCGGCGTCCGTGGGCCGGGAGACTGAGAGCAGCTTCCCTGGATGCTCCTTGCTCCGGGCATCTCAGGAGCTCAGAGGCAAGGGGCTGGCCAGGGCCGCAGGCCCCCGAGGACGTGCCTTGGGCCGTAGGACCTGCGTCAGAGGGGACTCAGATGGCAGCCAAGCCAGTGCTGGCTGCGGGCAAGAGGCCTCAGGTCCTCCCCATGGCGGCTGGAGGGTCCTTGGCGCTCAGCCATTTGTGCCCCTCAGAACACGTGACCCGGGAGAGAGCATAGTCTAGTCCTGGAAGTGACACGTTGTCATTGCTGCGTTTTCCCCGTTGTGACATGGGTCGGTACTCATGTGCAGAAGGGGCCGGCACGAGACAGGAGGTGGGGGCACCGGGGACACGCTGGAGGCTGTGGACCACCGAGCCTGCTCACATCCGCGCATCCCTCACCGAGCTGGCGGTATGCTGCTCTCACTCACAGTCATCCGTGTCCCTCTGCTGCCCTCTTTATTGGATCTGTATTTCCTTTAGAGGTTAGACCTGCTTTCTTATCTTTCCATATTTGAATGTTTAGAGACACTGCATTCAATATATGTCACATTCAGTTGATGAGTTGGAACCACAGCCGCTCTCTTAATGGGTATAAATGAAGACGTACATATAGAAAGAGGCAGGCGAACAGACAGGAGAAGAGATTTTGGCAGACAGAAGAGGGTGGGGTGGAGAGAGAGAGAGAGAGGGAGAGGGAGAGGGAGAGGGAGAGGGTGGGAAAGGGAGAGGGAGGGAGGGAGAGGGAGAGAGGAAGAGAGGAGAGAGAGTAAGCAAATGAGGTAGACAGCAGATAAAACTGCACGTTTTGTCAGAAAGTACGAAAACATTTTTGCTAGTTTATAGAACATAAGAACTGACTTACGCTAGTTCAAATGTCTGGACCACTGTGTAACAATATTCTTCTTTATGATATGTGTGAACGGCTTGCCTCATTTTTTACTGAGACTCCTTCACTTATGCCTAATATTCTGTGCACCAGAGGGTCTGTGGATCACCCCTTTAATAAAGGAATCATTGCTCACAAGTAACTCTTCAGGAATGTCAAGTACGGAGTTTGTGATTCCTTTTACACGTGACTGAGAACTTGACGTAACCTTTGATGAACTGCTCTGTAACCTGGCCCACTGGGGCAAAATCATTCTCTAGATGGATCAATTAACATTTATATACAATTTGAGCAAAGGGCACCCAGGAATGTCAGGAGGCACAAAGACCCGCGAGGAGAGACGCTCTCAGAAATGTCACTCCCGTCCACCATCCCGTTCCCGTTCCCGAAAGCACCAGCATGCCGCAGTCAGGCGCCCCCGTGCCTCACGTCCAGGGAGCTGAAATGGCCTCCGAGTGGTTTGCATCACTTCCAGCTTCTTCCCTCCAAGCTTTCCTCAGAATGAAACGTGCTAAGCATCACTCTCTCCCCACGCTTACGGCCGTTCAGCGAATCCCATGACCTACGGCCGTACACTAGGTCGGTGTCCTAGTCCCCACCGCCTTGCTGACCCTGCCCAGAACCGTCTCTGTCCCCCACCTTCCTTTCATCTCTCTTTCGCTCTTCCTGACATATCCTTTTAACCAGCCCAGTCGATAGCTCTTCTGCTCCAAAGATTCCTTCCACGTCTGTGTCCTTTATTCGGTCGGTGTGTCTGTCCA
>PVKZ01006809.1:0-30058 GCA_004027375.1 Macroglossus sobrinus | reverse complement strand
GGATAAAATGACCTATCTAGAAGACAAGAAATCCAAAGACATTCAATCATAATGGCAAGAAAAAAGATGCCAAGACTATAAAAATAATTCAAGGAGAATATAGGACACTATTAAGGGTCCAAATAGCCATTCAATTGGTGTACTTGAAGAAAATCAAGATGCTGAACAGTTGGTTGACAAAATACTGATGGAAAACTTCCCTAACCTGGTGAAGGAAATGAACATAAAACTCTAGGAAGCTCAGAGAATTCCAAAAATCAGGGATCCAAAAAGGCCCACACCAAGACACATCATAATTAAAATGCCAAAGGTTAAATACAAAGAAAAAATATTAAAAGAAGCAAGAGAAAATTAGACAGTTACCTATAAGAGAACATCCATAAGACTGGCAGCTGATTTCTCAAAAGAAACTATGCAGGACAGAAGGCTTAGCACAAAATATGCAATGTGATGAAGATCCAGGACCTACGACCAAGAATACTTTATCCAGCACAGCTATCATTTACAGTTGAATGACAGATAAAGAGCTTCCCAGACAAAAGTAAGCTAACAGAATTCATTACCACCAAGCCAGTATTACAGAAAATGTTTGGGGGACTTCTTTAAGAAGAAGAAAAAACATGTATCAAAAACAGGAATAAAGAATGGTAACAACTACATTCTCATCAATAAGTACACCTCAAATGGAAAAGAATTAAGTGCTCCAATCAAAAGATAAAGTGGCTGAAAGGATCAGAAAACAAGACCCTTACATATATTGTCTACAAGAGACTCAATTCAGGTTAAAAGACACATCCAGACTAAAAGGAAGAGGTTGGAAAAAATATTGCTTTGATGGACCTAGAAGGTATTTAAGTCGGACAGAGAAAGATAAACACTATGTGATTTCACTTATATGCAGAATCTAAGGAATTAAAGAGAACTAATCAAAACATACTCAGAAATACAGTGGACAGTTTGGTGATGGAGATACGGGAGGAGGGGTTGGGGAACTAAGAGAATGAGGTGAAGGGTTAATGAAATACAAATTAGTAGCTGTTGGATGGTCACAGGGATGGGGAACATGGCAAGGAATGCATTATGCATTAATACTTTGGCTAGGTGGAGGTACAGGGGAGGGAGGGAGCAATTGGAGAGATCGTTTTACAAACTATATAGATGTCTAACCAATGTTCTGTATATTTGAAACTAATTAAAATAAATAAATTAAAAAGAAAACACTGAATGTATACTTGAAATGAGGATAATGTATGGTATGTAAATTATATCCCCCCAAAAGTTTTTTTCTTTTTTTTTTTAAAAAGCACACATTCCATTTTTTTAAAAAAGCAACCTTTAAGTCTTGGAAACATGACCAATCTAATAAAAGAATCAGAAAAAAATCAGATTCTATATATGTAATATTTATTTTCATAAGAAACCTTTATGCTACTTAATATTACACATTTTTTTAATGTATCTTATTTGGTGTCACAAGGGTACAGTTAGTCTCCTTTGCTCTTTTATAACTTTTTCAACTATTTAAAATCTGGTAATTTAATATTTTTTTCTTTCATGTAGATTCATTTAAAAGTTAAATATACTTGGCATTTACTAAAGTCTTAGCTCTTCTTCTTATTGAAAATTCCCTGCAAGCTTATGTTTTATTAATAAAATTTATCTCCAGTAGCATAAAATTCATAATTTCAATTCTTTCTAAGCTTTGAATGACAATTTGTCCTATTATCTCATTTCTTTATTATTTCATTTGATTAAACAAATACTCTACAGTAGGAACATCTATTCACAAAGAAAAGACTAGTTCATCTTTTTAAGAACTCTGTAATATAATCTTTATAATCCTCCACATCCATGAAAGTACTAAATACTTCATATCTAGGTTCACCATTCTCCTGAATGCATCATGCATGTTCACATTTTTGTAAAGCAAAACAGAGAGCATCAGCTTTTTTCCTTCGCCAAAACCTACTATTTTGTTATTTCAAAATACTTAAATGACAAATAGATGGTTTCTTTTAAATTTCAGATCCTATCTTCTAAATAAAAGGTGGCTGCTTCTTAGTAATAGTAACTTTTGCTTCTTAAATTGTTTGTTTTTCTTTTCACCTAAAAATTAAAGACCCACAAAATACCTGATATCTACTTCCAAATATAGATATTTTTAATTTGACCAAAAAAGAAATGTCTCTTCCTCTTTTTCACTTTCTCTCAGATGATTTCATTACTGTTACTTTTGGCATTTATTTCATTTCAAATAAATGTTCCACTTTAGCACTTGGGATGGATAGTTTTTAATCACTGATATAAGAAATAAAATAATTTTTCAAAAATAATAAAAAATAGGCAGCTTGTGATGAAAGTAAAGAGAAAAAACAAAAAGATGTGCAGTCTGTGAGCTCGTCTTACCTTTTAATTATGGCTAAAGTGCATGTGGGTCAGAAAGTATGCAGCTTAGCACATTTAAAAATTTCATATCTACCTGATTGTATAAATTATATATCATCTGTTTGGTTAATTTATGAGAAAATTTAATCAGGTATTTAATTATTATATCTTACATTTTACATATCTTATTATCATGTAGAAATAAATTTTATTGAATGAAAACATTTGCTTCAAGACTATGTACTCATGGCTTTTAGTCCATACAATTCCTAATAGAATACAACTGTAATTGATTAATAAGTCAACTTATTTAGGAGCTATTTTGAACATAATGTTTAATTTTCATCTTTTTCTCCTCTCATTTTCTACTTAAATTATTATTAGTGCTTAATTTTTAAATTAAGGGCCATACTAGGACTAACAAAGTGTATTTGAGCAACCCCATTTTTCTCATTAAAATGCAAAATAGAAATGCTTTAACATGGTTTACTATAAGCTGTCCTTTGTTTAAAATCTATAAGGATAAAAAATAAATTGACTCAAATTGGAATTTTTTAAGCAGATATTGATAAATTATATTAAAAGTAAAATCAATATAATTAATTAAAAATCATAAAATAGGAGAGTAGTATTTAAATGTGACAAAAGAGGTAAAACTTTTCAATGAGTTAAAATAAGGAAAATGTTAATTGAATATAAAAAATAAAGAAGCGTTCTCATATACAATGTTTAGAAGAACTCCTAGGCATATTTCTAAATTTGTATCTAAATATCTGTAGGAAATCTTAATTCTTTTTAGGATTACAACTTCTACAAAACCTGAAATTATAGGATCTCACCTAATATAGAGCTTTATTACAGTTTAAACTTTCTGATAAAACCTTACATTCTCACAAAGTTTCCATTTGTGGTTTATTCTATCCATTATTACTGATATATGAGTTTTTACCTTATAGTTGGTTTACATAAGTATCCATAGGTTATCCTTTACTTCAGATGTATACTTATTCTATGTAACATGTTCCCTATTATTCTGTTAGGATTCCATTCCTTTTTTGCTTGTTCTGATATGCACACATAACTCCACCTATTGTTACTTGCATCATAGGAGAGACAAAAAACTTTTTTTTCTTTTAAGGGAAGTAACTGAAAGGAAAGCATCCTGACTAAAGATAAGCTGATATGGATGGGCAAAGCAAGATATAAATGAGGTAGAAAACATATACGTAGCTAGAAACTAAGACTGCCCCCTTTCTCTATTTTTTTTAAGTTTTAGTATATATAGTATAGGTAAGTTAGGGGACATATAATCTTAGCTATGTCCGTATTAAAAATAGAACAGACATATTTTTATGATAAAAGTGACCATATATAAACTATTGGAGGTTCTGTTAATCTTGGTCTGGAACTGAGTAGTGACAATAATGACAATACACCTTGCCAACATGTAGACACTCCTAGAGGTAGAAAACCTTGTTTAAAATTTTTGTAGGACTTCAAGAAAGACTATGCTTCACTGAAGTATAGGATGTTTTTAGAATCTTATTTTATTTTTGACTGATAAGGGGAGATAGCTCAAATTCCTACACATTATAGGAATACCTTCATTTGTCCTGAGATGGAAAGGTTCATAGAAAGATAAAAACATTGCTCCAAGCATTAAGTAAAACAGGGAAAAATAATATCAGGTTGAAAATATGATGCCAACTTGTCCCTTTCATGAAATTCATCGTACAGTAAATAGTACTTGAAAATTTTTCAATAGGAACATTTCAAAAGTTCACAAATGCCTTAAAGTAACCTCTATTTTTTGTGTTTAGAAGTAATTTGCATTATTATTTTATGTCAATAATTTATATTTTATTGTTATTTTATATGCATTACCTTTAGAGGTTAAAAACTTTTCACAGATCCTGAAACTGTAGGAAGCAGATTTTTTCATTTTTCTACTGAGCTCTACAAACTTCACAAATTCAAAGACTGTGAATTGTAGGCTGAATAATGGATACCCAAAGATACCTGGCCCTAACTCCCTGGAAACTTAAATGTTGCCTTATAAGAAAAGAGGGTCTCTGCAGATGTGATTTAAATTAAGGATCTTGAGATAGATTATCTTGAATTATCCAGCTAGGCCCTAAATCCAATCACATGAGCTAGATAGTGAGAAATTTGACACACAGAGAAAAGGAGAAGGTGATATAAGCATGGAAGTAGAGTTTGGAGTGATACAACCACCAGGCAAAGCGTGAAAAAATGTCAACAGCCACCAGAAGCTGGAAGAAGCAAGAAAGCAATTCTCCTTAGAACCTCCATAGGGAGTACAGACCTGTTGACACCTTGATCTCAGCCCACTGATACTGACTTCAGATTTCTGGCCTTCAGACCTGCACAAGAATAAATTTGTGTTCTTAAAGGCCGCTGAGTCTGTAGAAATTTATTGAAGAAGATTATTACCACCACCCCTAAAGATGCCTACATCCTAATTCCCAGAACCAGTGAATATGTTATGTTACATAACAAAGAGGAACTATGGTTGCAGATGAAATTAAGTTTTCTAATCAGCTGACCTAAAAAAAAAAAACAAACGAGATGATCCTTGATTATCTGGATGGACCTAATGTAATCACAATGGTCCCTTAAATGGAGAAAAAGGAGAGAGAAGAATCAGACCAGGTAGATGGTATCATAAGAAAGAATGGCCAGCCATTGCAGGCTTTGCAGATGGAGGAAGGAGCCACAGAATGCAAGTGGCTTCTAGAACCTGAAAAAAGTTAAGAAAATGAATTCTCTCCTAATTCTCCAGAAAGGAATACAGCCTACCAACATCTTGATTTTAGTTCAGTGAGACCCATTTTACTTCCAAAACTGAAAGATAATAAATTGTGTTGTTTTAAGTCATTAAAGTTGTGGTAATTTGTTACAGCAGCAATCGGAACTAATATATTATTTCAAAATAAAAAGTGTATGTAAAAACAATCTAAAGACATCTGCATTTATGCTGAAAAGTCTTCAGTTTGTAACAAATAAGTACATACAAAATGTTAATATTTTATCTATATTACCCCATCTATATCCCCATATATAGTTTGCTTTTCTAGTCAAATAATGGCATGTATGCTATCATATGTAAGTGTAACTTTCATGACCACTAAATATTAAGAAATTCACTAGTTCATTGGTCATTAATTCAAAATCAAATGTAAATACTACCAATTATAAAAACCAATTTATCTGGATAACTGTGATGGCTAATGCTATGTGTTAAATTTGATTGCATCACAAGGTACCCAATATTTGGCTAAAATTTTTTCTTGCTGTGTCTGTGAGGGTATTTCTGGATGAAGCTAGCATTTGAAATGGTAGACTCAGTAAAGTAGTGTGCTCCCTATAATGTGGGTGGGCATGATCCAATTTGTTGAGGGCCTGAATATTTCAAAAAGACAAAGGAAAGAAGAAGTCAGGCTCAGTCGTCCCCGTCTTATTGCTTGAGCTGAGACATTGATCTTTCTCCTGCCCTTGGCACTCCTGTTTCTCAGAAATAATGAATAAGCTGGATTTCATTAAAATTAAAAACTTCTGCTTTATAAAAGACAGTATAAAGAGAAATAGAAGACAAGCCAAAGACTGGAAAAAGATATTTACAAAAGACATCTGATAAAGTATTGTTATTCCAAATACACAAAGAACTCTTAAAACTCAACAATAAGAAATAACAACTTCATTAAAAAATAGGCCAAAGACCTTAACAGACACCCAATCAAAGAAAATATACAGATGTCAAATAAGCATATGAAAAGATATAACATCATATATCTCCAGGGAAATGCAAATTAAAACAAGGAAATAACCACTATACACCTATTAGAATGACCAAAATTCAGAACACTGAAAACACCAAATGCTGACAAGGATGTGGAACAACAAGAGTTCTCATTCACTGATGGTGAAAATGTAAAATGGTACAGACATCTTCAAAAGCACTTTTGCAGTTTCTTAGAAAGCTAAACATACCCTTTCCATAAGAACCAACAATTGTGCTCTTTGGTATTTAACCAAAAGAGCTGAAAACTTATGTCCATACAACAATCTGCATATGGATGTTTATAAAGCACCTTTATTCATAATTGCACAAACTGGGAAACAACCAAGATGTTCTTCAGAAGGTAAAGGAATAAATTAACTGTGATACATCTAGACAATGGAATATTATTTAGCATTAATAATAAAAGAGCTAGCAAACCATGAAAAGACATGGAGGAAACTTAAATGCATATAACTAAAATAAAGAGGCCAATCTGAAAAGGCTACAAACTGTATGATTCCAGCTATATGACATTCTGAAAAAAGTAAAACTATAGGAACAATAAAAAATAGCACTGTTTGCCAGAGTGAAGAGATGAATAGTCAAAGCATAGAGAATTTTTAGGTCAGTGAAAATATTTGTTGGATATCATAATGATGGATATATGTTATTATACATTTTTCTAAAACCATACAATGTACTAGACCAAAAGTGAACTCTACGGTAAACTATGAACTTTAGGCAATTATGATATATCAATGTAGGTTCATCCTTGATTAAAAAAATTCAACATTCTGGTGAGTGACACTGGTAATGGGGGAGGCTATGAATGTGTGAGGGTAAAGGGTATAAGGAAAATCTCTGTACTTTCCTCTCAATTTTGTTGTAAATCTAAATCTACTCTAAAAAACATTAGGTCATTAACAGAAAAAAAGAATGAATAAAAGTACAAGTTTTATTTATACAATTGGTTTTCTAAGAATTAGAAACAAAATATTATCTGCTTGTGTCATGATTTAAAATTTGATATGTTTTCAAAGGCTTAAGTTTGATCATTCAATTCAGATAAGCATCTAAACTTAGACACCAATAAAAAATATTAGCCATTACTAAGGCAAACACAATGTAGATATAAAATTTATTATCAACATTCTATTTAATAAGATTCTGTAATCTTCTGGTAAACAAGGCCAGGCTATACAAAAAATTTTCCCACAGATATTTCAATACTTCCATTATAATTGCCAATTACCTAACATTTCACAGTAATCAAACATGCAAAATGCAAATATATAAATCAAAACCTATAACCAAAAATTGCTTTTCTTTAAAACTACTTCCCATTTCTTAATCAGAATATCTATCTTGCTTGAATCTTAAAAAAAAAGTATGACCTTTTTCCTAACTAGTTTTCCTGGAATTGCTATTTGCCTAATACTTATTCGTTTAGTAAAAATTCCTTTTAACTAATCATATCTGTGGTTACTGGGATATTTTGACATTTCTTCCCTATAAATACTTTCTGTACAATCAGATATATATTCAGATTTCCTTATTGTTATTCTTAGGTAATATGACTGTATCCTATATTTCTCTTCTGGCTCTCTTTAACTTTGCTTTATGGATTTCATTCATAATTCTATTCATGTCATCAAGCCACTGCATAACTTGCCCGCCTCTTTGGAAGCCTTTCCAAGGAAGCCAAACATTCATCATGGTTAACTGCACTCTAATTTCTCAAGACACTGCCAAACATTTCATCAATCTGTGATATAATAAATACAATAGAACCAATCCTGTTTTATAAGAAGCTAATTTTTCTCATTGAGAACCATCATGTAAGGCCAATGTTTTGGTACTCAATTAGAAAGAATCATAGCATTTTTTAACTTCATATTAAACTACTCAGTACTCCAATGACTTATTGGAAAACATCACGTCATAACAAATTGGAGTTTTCAATTCAGCAATTTTCTTCAATAGTGCTGTCAAAAACTAGCAAGATTGTAAGAATGTTTTTAAGTGGACTCTCAGAATGTTTACTGATGCAACCAATACCACCATTAAAGTATCTATACTTATATTGATAAGCTGGTTGGTACACTTCAAGACAAATGACCTTTTTAGAAAGGATCAGCAAGCACACCAATGTACATTTCAATCTTGATCCTTTTTCTTTGGGCTGTACTAAATGTGGCAGTAAAGTCAAATATAATTTTAATATTTAATAGCTGTGAAAATAAATAAAAGAAAACCTCATTCTAAATTGAGTTGAAAAGCCATGAAGGGTGGCTCACATGCACATACATCTCCTCATAGCTTATTTTACACACCCCAGTAGGAAAAAGCTTATTTTACATATCATGGCAGCAGGAAGGAAGATTTTCTACTTGCCTAGAAGCAATTCAGAAAAGCCACCACAACCCCCAAGCTCCTGCTCTCCTCCAAGGAACTTTCCTTCAGAACTTCCTTTTCTTATTTCCTTCCTTACCTTATAAAAGCACATTCCTCTTCTTTGTTCTCCAAAATTGCCTATGGTCTGCCATAGTTTGCAAATCCCAGATTGTATTTCCTCTGCTATTCCTTATAGACAATTTTCTTGGCTAAACCATTTATCTTTATGTTATAAAGATTGACAGTAGCCATATTTTTTTTCAAGTGTCATGAGCAAGAGAGGCACAGGAAATAAATTTGGCTAATAAATCACACTCATAGTAGCAGATCTAACAGACAAAAGAATCTCCCCATTTCATCATTTCAATGGGATCTCATTTAACACTAAAATGTATCTATCCACAGGCTGAATGATAATATCTGTGAAGTACCACCCAGAAATATTACAGTTAAGAATACCTCATTGAAACACAGAATGAAATTATGGCTGTTAGGCCTGAATCTTTAACAAGCCAATGGCATTTAATGGTTTACAAGCCGTAAAATAGAGTAAATTGACTCTAAAGAAAATGATAAATTATGAGAGGTAAATTCTAGAGGAGTGCAGTGTAGGTGCTCAGTTAATTTAAAAGATTAATTTTTCAGAAGAAAAAACATTTATCTGATAAGAGTATATAATAACTGTTGACTCACCTGAGATTTGAATCCAAAATACTTGTCTAAAGAGGATGAGTTATTTCTATACCTCTTCCAGATCCCTCAATTCAACAATAGCTCTTTAGGAAATTTACTTTTATAAGCCATTTATTCAATCAATAACCAAGGCTGAGCCCTGAAGTCCCATCAAATTCCAGCCTTTTATAGAAAAATAAAACTTTAGAGCCAGAATGCACATGCAAAATTATTTATTTCAACTACCTAATACAAACTAATGTACAAAAGGGGAACATGGTTTACTGAAACATAGCAATTAAGTAATCAAATTAGTATTACAGAGCCTACGCATCTGGGGTCTCAGCTTATGGCACTTTCTACTTTATTGTTTATTTTGCAGCTTCTGATGAGAATAGTCACCTAGATGGAGAATCAGCTATCCAGTGATCATTTTTTCATATACCATTAACTTTAAATTTGCCCTTGCACAAATCACATTTGCCTTTACTAAATAATATTTTTTTAAAGCATGATTGAAATAGTGGTTTAAAATGAATATTGGCATAGTTCAATCACCAGCATACTTACCTGAACCACGCAATGATATGGTGAACACTGGAGATTACTTTTCCTAATAAATATTATAAGTGTCTGAATTCAGAACTATTATGATAGCCTTTATATGGCTAATATAAAGTTTGGGAATTCTCTAAAATGACAATTCAGTATTGAGACTAGAAAATACTATGTAGATAAAGTACTTAGGTGCTTGGATTGAATGACTTGATGGAGAATTTATGAGGAAATGCTAAGGTAGCAATTACAGATAAATGGAGTATTAAAGATCAAAGGAAGTAAAATTGGATTTATTTCTTCATACTAAGAGAGAAGTAATTGAGACTGTATAGAGAAGGAAGCTCTGACTCAGTGATCCCTGACTCCTTGGTTTACAACTAGAGCTAGTTTATAAAGCACAGAAAGACAAGGGCACATAAAATTGAAGTATTTTGAGAAAATAAGAAACCTAAAAGAAATAGATAGGAATAATTAAACTGTTTAAAAACAAATGAATAAACAAAGCATCATAGAATAAGCAATAATCATCAACTTAAAAAAAGTAAAGAAAATTAATGAGTCATTGAAGTTCCATGAGACATTGCCTTCAGTTCTGTGACTGGAATGGAATGAGAAAACAAACAAGAACCTAGAGATTCAGTTTAGCCACACTGTAGCAATGTAAAGAGGATCATTATTGAAAATGGATATGAGGGAAAATAAAACATAAATATACAGTTAGTCAAGATCTTCCTAGAAAAAGATAAAGGTGGAAAAAAGAGAATGAATTTATCTAAGAGGACTATAACAGAAATAAAGAAAAAGTTTTGCAAATACACCAGAAATTCTAAAGAAAAGGTAAGCAATAGCTATTTAAACAAAAAGAAAGAACTAAGTTTACTGATCTGCCTTTCATAAATTGCCTATATCAAACTATAAATTGGTATTCTTAAATATTAAGCACCCATATAGTAATAAAACTTTCATGGCATTCAGATACAAACAGTATGTATATACTGAAAAAAATTCAATATAAAACAACCTAAAACATCTTTTTCCAAAACAGCAAAGAAATGGAGAAAACAGAATTTTAACTAATTAACTTAAATGAAAAGTAACAAGCAATTTTAAGAAGGCAATGAAACCAACATAGGACTAGACAAACCCCAAATGGGGAAATAGATAAATTTAAAAAAGTATAATTTTAAAATATTGGAGTGGTTATGAATTTGGGCAAGTTATTGCTGGATAATACTCAATCCATAATGATATTAGAATATAAAACTAAATAGTCATATGCAGATAATAATGAGCAGGATTAGCCCTTATTGTACTATGGTAAAGAAAAAAAGCCTTTTTAAGTGTAAAATTTTAACAATAAAATGAAAACACATATGAAAAGAAAAATTAAAATACACACCACATAGGAAGAAGTGCTGCCTTTACTACCATCTATCTTTGGTAAAACTCTTTATAGGCTGGTACTTGAGAACTGAAACTCAGCACTGGTTTTTGCATTTTTTGAAAGTTAACCCTGAGATGCTGAAAGAAGTATAAATGATCTTTATTAGTCTAGAATATTGGGCTTTTATTTTTCTTGAAGTATTTAATTTTGCATATATTTTCTTTAAATTGTCCAAAGATAACTGAAAGGTCCTACTCTAGACTTAGAAAAACACAGCTTAGAGCTCAATCCAACTCTCTCTCTCTCTGTCTCTCTCACTGCCCCCACCACCTTTCTTATGCATTCACACACACATAAGTGCGCTCACACACTCAAGTCTGTACACACACATAAACACACTCCTCTATTATCACATGTAAAAAAATAGTGGAAGGCCAAAATTCATATACTCCACCAGTAATACACAATATACACAATTTTGTCAGAGTTTTGAAGATTTAGGGTCAGTGCCAATTTAGCCTAATCGTCTAACTCCTCCTATATGTATAGTACTGCACATGGATTGCTAATGGTCAGATGGCCCTACAAGTCATTCAAACAGCAAAGAAAAACACACTTGTCTCTCTATGACAGCTCTCTATCACCAGAAAGCAGATGAATATATTTTACAACGATTTTCAATAACAAGTTATGCAATAAAATGTTTTCTTTTTATTTAACTCCTAGCTTTCCCAGGAATTCAAACTAAACAGAATGTTTAGCGCTGAACACACCAGGCAACCAAAGCTTTATGACATTTAGTAAACATGTATAAATGTCAATGGAAATGTTGACCAAATAAAGACAAGAAGGCCACATTTATTTTTAAAGGCTAAACAGCAAGGAGAAAAGAGTCCAAAAAGAGTAATGAGGTGAAACTGTACAAAGACATATCCAAACAGCTTATTTGTGTGTTTTGTGTGAAACAGTTTCTAAGAATTCATAAAATCCTCATTGCATAGCAATTTAAAAATCAAAGCATATAAAGGCAGATTTTAAATGCTTAATTATGCTTCTGATATTTTCCTGGACAATTAATATGAATTTTACACTAATCCATTGGTGCAGCATTCTTAGATTTTTTTTAAAACAGTTCATAATTAGCATCATGAAATCTACTAAAGACACCAATATTATCAGGACAATTTGTCAGGAATTGTTTTTGACTATCAGTAAATACAAAATATAATGTGCCAAAACAGCTAATACTATTTTACAGACTACACACAAATAACAATTTCCTTAACAATTAAGAATTCAGATATATTCTACTTTTTTGAGATCAGTAAAAATCTTTGTTGTAATACTGATTCTCTCATAAAACAGATATGTTGACCTTAAATAAAACTTATATTTCAGAAAGTCTACAAAACTTTTGAAGCATTAAAATCCCAATGAATGTCATAGAATCCAAAGCAATTCCATAGAGTTAAAAAAAAAGTTTATAATTTAACTTTTAGCTAGAGGAAGAAAGAGGGTATTAATGTTTTAGAAGAATGTTTCTTGATAGATCATTTGCAGCATCCAATTGCCTAGGGAATTTGTTATTTTTAAAGACTTTTGGGCCTCACTTCAGACCTATTTGGTCTGAGCAATATGCATTTACCAAACTCCTCAGGCGGTTATGGAGTAAGATAAAGCAGGAGAATCACTGACAGAAATAGATCATTTCACTCACTGAAAAAGCTAGAGGGAAAAAGCATGGATTTTTATAGTTCCAATGTCTTTAGTATATTATACTCTAATTTTCTTGCTACTTATAATAATTTCCTTATGATAAATTAAAAAACACAAAGTCACATAGTATTATAATTTTATTTTATTCCCCAAGAAGAAATTACCAGTGAGAAGTTAATGTGTATTACAATTTCTTAAAACAAAATCAACAGCTATTATTCCATGCAACTCCAACTCAAAATACATGTATACATATTTTCCTAAGTGGTCTCTAAGAAGGCCATAAGACAATGCTGATCTTAATCCAAAGACAGCATCATTTTTATAAAACAGAAAGGACTAACTTGAATTCCAACTGTCTGTGAAGGCTCGAATCAAATCCAGAAGGCCTTACCACCTTCAACTAGTTTATATCAGCCCCCTTTGATGTTTTCAAAAACATCATTTCATAACAATATATTTTATTATTTGCTTATCAAAATTATTCCATTTTGAATAAAGTTTCTTTAAAAGAGTATTGGACAAGAAATATAAGAGTTTGAAATGTTTTATTTTTTAAATTTAAATAGCCTTTGCTAACACAAATAATATTTTACATAATTTTGACACACTGTTTTTGTTTGCTTATTTATTTACAGCAGACCAGATGCTCACTTAATTCATTAAAGTTTTCAGGTTGATCAGATTTACCTCTGTGTTTTTTAAACTAATAATAATTCACTTACTAATGGCTCAATCAATTTGTACATATTTATTATACAATTATATTATCTATTTAATTTTCAAAATCAATTTTTATTTATAAAAAGCATGTCCTCTCCCCCTTCTGTGTCAGTCAGTGTCATGCTGTAGATTTTAATCTCTGTGGAGCAAGGACAGAGTCAGAATCAGGAAATAGATACAGGGAACAATGGAAAGAACAGAGATACTACTGGTCATATATGCGAGGGGGAAGGTGGTGTATCAAAATGATCATAACTTCATTTAAAGAAATATTTTCTTATAATTATAAATTCTATAGTTCTATCGTTAAAAAAATAATAAGACTATGTCTTTTGGTAATATAAGTTATAAACTGGAGCTCAGCACATAATCTCATATCTAAACTCTATGACTATGATACATTCAATTTTCTTTTATGCAAAAGTAAAGCTCTTGTCTCTAGAAATAATCTATCCATTTTCTGATATTTATTTCCACATTTCAATGTTGAAAATCTGTTTGGAAATTAAAAAAAAAATTACTCCAACCCTTGTGTGCTGTTTAAATTAAATTAAAAATAATAATATGCAATTATTAATACCTATTTATAATATTTTATTGTATTCATTCATTCCATTAAATATTTACTTTAGCACCTAGCATATGCTAGACACTGATCCACTTTACTTTTTACATTTTAATTTACATATGAAAGAGGTCTAAAATGCAGATTCTGAATCAATATCTCTAGACTAAGGCCCAAAATTCTTTATTGCTAAAAAAAAATCAAGTGATACTGACCATAATTTGATCATCAAGTGTCTAATCCACAGTCTAACTTGAAAAAGGTAAAAGAACTGTTAAACAAAAAACTCTTTAACTTCCAAGGTTGAAAGTGTTTTTGTAAGTAAGGTTTTATTGAGCCACAAAAAGAAAGATTAGTCTTGGGACAATGGAGTCTAAACAACAAGCTGCATGGCTAGGTAGAAAAGACACATGTCCATTGTCCCAGAGTTTTTATACATCAGGTAGGGGAAAGGAGGAAGAAAGAGGTAGTCTGAAAGAAATTTACATGAACTATAGGCAAAGAAGTGGGAGATAAAGCAGGGCCAGCTCAAGGTTAGGCATAGAGTCCATATAAAGAAATGTCCACTCTTGAAGATTGGCTGTGGGCAGCAGTATAGAAAACTCACATGTAAACAAGTGGAGGCTCCTGAAGTTAGATCCTGGAGTTAGCCTGGCTAAAATAATCTGTGTAAATAGCCACTTGAAAATTAATCCAAAATTCCAACAGGCAATGGAAGAAATGTAAACCATCTTTTGTTAGCTAGCCAACAGCCACTAACAGACCAACAGTTCCTTTTTCTCTCACTCTCGGCTGCTGTAATTTAATTTAGAAAATCTCAGAATTTTCTCCTTATCAGAAGCCACATCTGAATAATACCATCCGTTAACAACTTGTGATCTAGCATTGTAGACTGCAGTCAAGAAATAACTGTAGTAGTTTTTAAACTACAATATAAGCTAAGGAATTGAATATGACGTAGTATACTAAAGACAGTTGACACTATCAGAATACAACAACTAACGCCAAAGTCAGAAAGTAAAATACGATATGGAGAGCATCCTATACTGCAGGGATTAATAGTTTATTGCTAGTTGAGATAATTTCTTGCTGTATCAGGAATTTTTAAAATTTAAGGAAAGAAGGAGGAAGTTTGGCTGATATTGAAGGCAATCAATAAATACTTGCTAAGGGATCACATATCTTATGACACTATACTCTCAGGGTAGGGAATCTCTAGTCACCTCCAGCTGTCGGCTTAATAAGAACTGTTCTGCATTCACGTGAAAATTAAAAAGAAGAAGAAGAAGAAGAAGAAGAAGAAGAAGAAGAAGAAGAAGAAGAAGAAGAAGAAGAAGGACAAACTGTCATACGATCAACTAAGAAATATTTTCCAAAGTGGATAGAGAACACAGAAAAGCAAAATGGATTTTTCTGTAGCAGATTTTAGAAAACAGTAGTACTACACCCCTCTACTGTTTTCAGAGGAGTCACTGTGTGCTTCTAGGTATAGATTAAAAGAAATTAGATCTACAAAGAGAAACACCCATGTTTATTTCCTGTGGGTTTACTTATTCTTATGTGGACCTAATTTAATATTAATTTGAATCATTACAATATGAATACCATCTAAGGAACTGGCATTAACACTCTAATTATGCTCCTGGATATTAGTTTGTTACCATGTAAGAAAACATGATGTTCAATCAGAATTATAGCAAGGAAAAATAGCATACATATTATCTTTGTTATAATGAAAATATTTCACTTTTCCTACACTGATATAGGGAATACATACTTCTGTTTATTCTACACTAATTAACGCTCATTACTATGCACCTTTGCCAAAACTTCCTCTCACACTACCAAAGTGTTGCATTTAACTTTCATTGCTATTTTCATCTTTGAATATCATAGGCACAAGCAATTTGTCAGGAAAAAATCAGAAGCATTTAGATGAAGCCAAGAATTTTTGTGTTATCATTCTCTATAATATATGCAGCTAAGCTAAAATAAGTCTGTTATATTTCCTGATTGCCTCAATTTAAGGTAATTTGTGTTCAACTGTGATTCGCAAGTTGCTAAAACTAATCAATACACTGCTTAGAATCAAACAAAAATTTAAAACAAAATTATTTATGATATATAACTAAAACAAAAATGTTAAAATTTCTATTTTATCATATTATTTTAATTTAAATTATCCTTTGTGACTGATTTGCAGGTCATAATGACTTGCAAATTAAGTCTTCAGGAAACTGGGCTGTTGTGACCCATGTGACCAAGATTTCACAGAGCTTACAATGAACAGTGCAGTTTGAGGCTTCAGACTTTACTACTTATATCCAGGGTGAGAATGCTTTTTTTGCAGCCTTATCCCAAGAACAACACTAATGAATATTGTCAGTCTACCGTTTCGTAGTTAGAGAACAAGAGGTTACCTCAACACTAATTGACTGGTTGAAGTACTTACTTGACCAGAAAATCATTTCTTTTCCTTTTCAATGTCTTCTCAGTAAAACAGATTACTTCCTTTTAACACTGACTTCACTTGCACCACAGTAAACTCTCTGTTAGAAATGAAACCCAATAGAAAATTTCAACTGACATGAAAACGGCATACCTCTGGGTACAATTAATCTTAAAACTTTACACAGAGGTATATTCAGTCATAAATGTATAAGATGATTCAAGTGAGCCGAAAGTCTTTGAAGAGCTGAGCAGAAAGCAAGAAACAATCCAGTCTAGAAGAATGACAATGAGATCATTCAGATGTATTTTGTAGATTCTACTCCAGCTGACACATTTTTTCTTCAGTAACTTCAATCTAGGAATAGCTTTCACTGACCAGCTTTTCCTAATTGCATGATTTACTAAACAGCAAATTTACCATGTATATGATGCAGTTTGAAAGACTGATCAACAATTCTTGCTGCTCCTAAATATCAAGGTTCACATAGAAAAGCAACAAGTAGAGCTGAGAAAAGAGAGAGGGAGCAGAAATAGCCACTGTTAGGCAGGATCTACTACTAAGTGCACAGTTTTACATGCTTTTTCTACTTTAATTTTCCCAAGAACCCAGCAATTATAATTATTACTCATATACATTCTACAACTGGTTTTGAAGTTATACAGCCATTAAGTATTAATACCGTGGTCAAATCTAACTCTATTCCATTCAGCTCAATCATCACTTCCTTCTGAAAGTCTCTCTTAACACCATTATGCCTGCTACTCATGTTTTCTGAAATCCTCCTATGTACTTTGTGCATTTTCCTATGTTTCCAAGTTGTTTTTAATTGTCTTTTATACATGTTCCTCCCACACTAAACTTTGCACTCTGAGAGGACAAGTCTATGTCTTATGTTTGCCCCTAGTGAGTCTAGCACAGTGTCAGACACAGAGTAGGTTCTCAGGAAATGTTTGTTAAATGATGACCAAATGACTTCAAAATTTAGGATATTTTAAGCTATCTCCTAGTATCACAATTTCCAAACCCCACCTAATTAGAAGTTCATCTCTTCCTTTTCTGATCTTGCCAAACAGCTCATCACCTCTGAGGCACTTACTCCTTCTGGCCTAGCAGTATAGTTATTTTGCATTTGTCAGGTTTTCTCTGCCATAACATAAATTCTTTGACAGAATATTGTTGATATTCCCCTAACAATCAACCACAATGGCTCACTACTGATAACCTAACCTTCAAACATATATTTATTGACGACCTCGTCTGTCGTCACGACTTTGTTAGTGAGAGACACCAAAGTTTGCCACCCCAAAATACACTTTTTGAAATGTTGATTTTAAGTTGTTTCTACTTCTGGGTATTTATCCAAAGAAAACAGAACTAATTAAAAAAAACATATGCACCCCCATGTTCATTGCAGCATTACTAGTAATAGCCAAAATATAGAAGCAACCTAGATGTTCTTCAATAAATAAGTGAATAAAAAAGGGATGGTACATATATTCAATAAGATATTACTCTGCAATAAAAAAGAATGAAATTTTGTCATTTGCAATAACATAGATGGACCTAGAGGGCATTATGCTAAGTGAAATAAGTCAGAGAAAGACAGATACCATATAATTTACTTATTTGTGAAATCTGAAAAAAAAACACAAATGAACAAACTAAACAGAAACAGATCCATAGATACATAGAACAAGCTAACAATTGCTAAAGGGAAGAGGGTGGGAGAGTAGAAATTAATTTTTTTAATGTCTTAATACAATGTCGTAAAAAAAGAGAGAAAATAGCTCACATTTCATTACTACCTTTGCAAGAAAGTAATAATAAGTTGGTTATTTTTAAGAAACAAAAGACTCAGAAAGAAGCTTTGATAGTCCTTCTTTATATGCCTAATGGAATTCACATAGAAAAACTTGCTTCAGAAAGGGAACTTTAGTTAATCATCTTAGCATGTATGATCTAAGTATGGTAGACAGGGAGAAATTTAGCAAAGTCTGTCTGTTAAACTCCCCTCTGTGTAACCGTTGTTTCTGGGTGATCCAACAAGAATTTGTTTACCACATATTTGCTCTTTCATGTCTACCTATAAATTGTCTACTCTCCCTTTGACATTCTAGATCCCTGTCCCCATCCTCCTTTGTCCAGAATGGTATATTAGCCTCAATTGCCCAATGTATCCTCGGGTCTCATATTCTTATGGAACTCCTGCATGTATATCCATGATAAATTTTGTCATTTTCTCCCATTAATCTGTCTCATATTGATTATTAGTCCAACCAGAAGAACTTACAAGATGGAATAAAACTTTTTTTTCTGTCCTGACATTAGGTACCAAGTAGGGACAACTCAAAGTCAAATAGGACAGGGTCCTTCCTCTCCAGGGGATCATAGTCCAGTCACAACAGTCTACTTAAAAAGTTAAAAATACTATGTTTGATGCATAGTGTTATGAAAATATATAGGAATGAGCTTTTACAAAGTGATATTTAAATGAAGGCTTGTCTATGGCAGTGCAACAGTTGATACAACCTATGCATCTTCTTATAACAAAGAGTTTTTTAAATAGTTTAAAATGGAACAGCATTTACTATTCTCAAACACCATTTCCTCCCCTATCAACAAAATTGCCACAGGTGTTTCACACAATTATTAATCAAAACTTGGGGGAGTATAAGACTTGTGCACTGATCAGTGCACAGATTTAGGTTCAAATCTCAGTCCAACTCCTGTGTTTGATCTTGAGAAAATTTCTTAATCTCTTTGAATTTTAATGTTCTAATCAAAGTAAAATGAAGATAGTGAGGCTTGGAGAATTAACATTCTCAGAAAACATATTTAACATAAAATAGTTTGTGAGCTAGTTTGGATAAAGCCACAAGAAGAAAGTGGCATAGCTTAGCCAGGGGCCTGTTAGACTGCAGGAAAAATGAATAACCAAGACAGCAGAAAAAATAATAGCATACAATGAGTAAGAGTTACAAGATGTATAACTTCCACACTGCACACCAAGATAATCTATTGACACACATTAGTAAGATGTTTTTCAGCCCACAAAGCCAGCAACCAACCCACCATCTTCCTGAAACCAGACAAGGCAACACCAGGCAGGAAGCAGATGACTGGAAGATGATAATTAACTGCTTATCAAATCAAGGACTAATCAGGGAGGCCCAGGACCCCAAAACCCTTACCCATGTTTACTCACTATTTTTGCTCTGTAAAACCTCTTGTCTATAAGCCACAGGAGAGTTTGGCTTTTGAGCATTAGCTTTCCAATTCTCTTTGGTGGCACCATTCATAAAAAGTAACCAAATCTTCCGCACTATAAAACTCAGTGTCAGTTCTCATTGACTCACAGTGAACACAAGTGGGTACGAACTCTCTTTGAAACATTCAGTTTCAATAGCAACTACCCATTGTGTTAGACAGCGTATATAAAATCTCATAAATGGTGCATATGCTTAGTACCTAATAGTTGTTTTAGCTAGTTTAGAAGTAGGGAGCATTACTTTTGGGAGAGTAACTTCTATATCCAATAATGAAAAATGCTTTGCCAAATTACTTTTCTATCAATGTTCTATCCTTATATCAAAAACTCTAGTGTCTTCTTAGCTCATAAACTCTCCAGGATAGGAGATATCTGTTGCATTCTAATAGCCAAATCTATACATTCTTTTACTCTGTCAGAAAGTTACTTATTATTCATGGATTTACTCAGTGTCCACTAACATACATAATGAAATGTTAAATGCTGAGAATGATACAGAGGTGCAAATGTCAGTATCTCTACTTATAATTATGTCAGAGAAATATAATATGGTAAACGTAACTAAATCTAATTCAAGGGAGTCTGTAGGAAGTGATCTATGTGTGATAGCTCAACGTAGACTATGATAGTTTCAGAACAGGGAGAGAGTAACAATATTGTAAGTCATTAATGGAAGGCTTCTTGGAGGAGTTTGCACTTAACTTGAATCTTAAAGTTTCAGTAGATTTGAATAAATGAGGTAGGTGGGACTGATTTTTCAGACATTTTCTAGGTAGAATGAATAGAATAAACTATACATTATCATAGTTAAGTACAGGATCTTTGGGATTAGAAGGAACTGGTTTGGAAACCTGGTTCTACCACTTACTAGTTCTGTAGCATTGGGAAAATTCTTAAATTCTTTGAACCTTATTACTTTCATGTGTAAAATAGAAATAAGAAAGGCACTTATCTCATATTGTGAAAATTAAATGTGATAATGTATGAAAAGTACTTTGCATATACATGATAAATGCTTATAAATGGTAGTTGTTAGTACCATTAATAAAGGTGCAGATACGGAATTACACAAGCATACCTGGAATGGAGTGAATAAATTGGTTCTATTAAAATTGAAAGTTCATATATAAGTATGGATGAAAAATCTGAAAAGATTGGTAAAGGTTAGTTTTTGAGAGTTTTGAATGTCAGGCTAAGGAATTTGCATTGTATTAAAAATGTTTTACTTAGTCCAGTCAAAATGGCAGAGTAGGTAAACTCTGTGCTTACCTCCTTCCATGAATGCATTAAAATTAAAACTAAATTATAGAACAATCAACCTAGAGAGTCATCTGAAAATTAGCTGGACAGAAGTTCTATAACTAAGGATATAAAGAAGAGACCACACTAAAACTGATAGAAGGGGCAGAGAAGTGAAATGGGCTAGTCATATACTCACATGTGGCAGCTGAGTATTGAAAGAGATATCTGGGCTTCAGAGGGCCCCCGGAGGAGAGGGGAACCTGGTTTCACACCAGAGCTCCATAGTCCACAATTCTAGTGCTAGGAGGAGGAGTCCCCACAAAATCTGGTTGTAAAAATCCGTGGGGATTCCAACCTTGTGGATGAGACAGTAAGCAGTTGGAAACCCAGGCATTTCCTTAAAGAGCCTGTGCACAGACTCACTCACCCTCAAGTACTCACTCTGGGGTCCAGCAGAGGCACAGTAGCTCAGAAGGTGCTAGAGACATACAGGAAAAGACTGAGTTGTGTGGCTTCAGGGTGAGGGCTGGAGGGACAGCCACCATCTTGCTTGTGTTGAGCTCTCCCCTCACACAGCCAAATCTGAATCTACATTAGCCCTGTGAAATCCACTTGCTTCACTGTGGTGACTCTCTAGGACCCTGTCTCACCCAACTCACAAATTGCTAGAGGTATATTCATAACAGTCCACCAACCCCAATCTGAGCTGAACTATTTCTTAAATAAATCTCAAGGGTCTACCTGCCTGAGGAGGGCAACAGCTAGCCTAGATGTGATCTGAGACTTTTGCAAGCAGCCATAGGCTCAGCACTGGCATGAAATCTGAATTGACTTTAAGCTGGAGAACACAACTCACCTCATCCTGGTGACTTCCTGGGACTCTGCCTCACCCAACTTGTATACTACTCAAAGCTCTCTCAGTTGCTGAGCTTTACAGGCTGTTAGAAGACAGCCTCAGGCCTGGGGGTACCTAGAGCCTTTAGCTAAGCTGCCCCAGACCCAGTATTGATGGCACTTAACCTCAATTCAGAGTGTGGCCTCTCCCACATGCCTTCAGGTCAAGCACAGGCAGAGAACAACAACAGATAACTTTGTAGCTCCTAATGTTTAGGCCCAAGCAGGTCACAGAGGGCAACTGAACTTGGCCTGCAGGGAGCCTCATTCAAGAGGCCCCAGAATCAACACACCTGAAAGCTGGTGTCACATCACAACAGAGCACTACCTGATTAGCACCACATGCGGCACACCAAAACAGTGGTCTCAACAGGCATACAAGTCTGTTGAGGTGAATCACACTTTGTGGGGTCAGACCCTTCAAAACAGCTCATACCTTGTAGTCATGGCCAGTCCTCAGCCTGCGAGTCAATACCACCCACCAAAGTGCCAACATCAATCAAGGCTTAACTACAACAAGAGCACACAGACATCTCACACAAGGGATACTCCTGGAGCATCCTGTGCAGGTGATGAGGGAGACTGTACCACTGGGCTAGCTGGCCAAGATGGGGAGATATAGCAAATTTACTGAATCATAGAAAGGAACACAGAGAATAAGCCAAAATGGGAAAACAAAGAAGGATATCCCAAATGAAAGTGCAGAAAAAAACTCCAAAAGAAGAACTAAATGAAATAGAGGCAAGCAATGTATCAGATGCAGAATTCAAAACACTAGTTATAAGAATTCTCAATGAACTTAGGGGAGGGAAAGATGAGTTTAGTAAGATCTTTAATAAAGAGATAAGAAACATAAAAAAAAGAACATAGAAACCATAAAAAAGAACCAGTCAGAAATGATGAATACAATAACTAAAATGAACAATACACTAGAAGGAATCAACAGTAAATTAGATGAAGAAGAGGACTGAATTAGCAATTTAAAAGAGAGGGTAGCAGAAAAAGCCCAATCAAAACAGCAAAAAGAAAAAAGAATCACAAAACGTGAGGAAAGTTTAAAGGACTTCTGGGACAACATTAAGTGCAACGACATTCATATCATAGAAATACCAGAAGAGAAGAGATACAGCAAGGAATTGAGAACACATTTGAGGAAATCATAACAGAAAACTTCTTTAACTTTATGAAGTAAATAGACATACAAGTGCGGAATCATAGCAAGTCCCAAGCAAGATGAACTCAAAGAGGCCCATATCAAGACACATAATAATTAAAATGCTGATGGTTAAAGACAAAAAGAGTATCCTACAAGAGAGCTCCCATAAGACTATGAGCTGATTTCTCAATGGAAACTTTGCAAGCCATCAGGGACTGGCACAAAATATTCAAAGTGATAAAAAACAAGAATCTATAACCAAACCTACTTTATCCAGAAAGGCTATCAATTAAAATTAAAGAAGATATAAAGAACTTCCCAGACAGGAAAAAGCTAAAAGAATTCATCACCAACAAGCTAGTATTACGGGAAATGTTAAAGAAACTTCTTTAAGAGGAGGAAGGGACAACAAACAAAACAAAACATAAATATTAAAAATAAAATAACAATAAACATGTACCTATCAATAAAATCTTTAAATGTAAGTGAATTACATGCTCCAATTAAAAGACATAAAGTACTTGAATAGATGAGAAAACAAGACTCATGCATATACTGTCTACAAGAAACCCACTTCAGATTGAAAAACACACTCAGTCAGAGTAGTGATACTTATATAAGACAAAACAGACTTTAAAATAAAGGCTATAATAAGAGACAAAGAACAGTACTGCATGATGATAAAGGGATCAATAAATCAAGAGGACATAACCCTAGTAAATATATATGCACTCAATATAGGAGTGCCTAAATAAATAAAGCAAATATCGACAGGCATAAAGAGAGAGATCAACAGTAATACAGTCATAGTAGGAGACTTTAACTCCCCATTGTAATCAAAACAGTATAGCATTGGCATAAAAACAAACACATAGATCAATGCAACAGAGTAGCGAGCCCAGAAATAAACCCATGCCTATATGATGGATTAATCTATGACAAAGGAGGCAAGAATATACAATAGGGAACAAAAAGAACAAACTAATCGAAAACAGATTCACATATGCAGAGAACAATCTGGGTACTGCCAGAGGGGAAGGGGGTTGGGGTGCTAGGAGAAAGGGGTGAAGATTTAAAGAAGTACAAATTAGTAGTTGAGAGATGGTCCCAGAGAAGAAGAGTATGGCATAGGGAATGTAGTCAGCAGTAATGTAATGGCTGTGTATAGAGCCAGATGGGTGATAAAGTAATTGGGGGGATTGTTTCATAAAGTATATAAATGACTAACCAATGTACTGTACACTTGAAACTAATAATAAAGAAAAAGAAATCACTAATAAAAAAAGAAAACTAGAGACTGAGAAATAGATGGATGGATTTACAGATAGGCAAGTAGATATATAAAAATACATAGGAATATACAAATATTCATGTCTAGACAGAATATCTCTAGAAGAACTAGATGTAATGATTGCCTCTGGGGAAGAAAAATGGAAAATAAAGTGAGAGAGAGACTTTTCACTAACATTGTATATCATTTGTTTTCTTTTATCATGTGCATGCATTATGTTTGTTCAAATTGTGTGAGACAGATAAACAGTTACAGATGAAAGCAAGAGAATAATAAAAATCATAACCTTCTCCCCCCACTCAAAAAAATATATGTAGGGTAAAGACAGTCCATTCAATAAGTGTGTTGGGAAAACTGGACAGATACATACAGAAAATGAAACTGCCCACCTTCTTATACCAAATAATAAAACTCCAAGACCCCAAATCATAAAACTCCTAGTAGAAAATATAGGCAGCAAACTCTAATATTTCTCTTAGTAATATTTTTTCTAATATCTCTTCAAGAAAGGGTCACAAAAAAAATAAACAAATGGTACTACATCAAACTAAAACTTTTTGCACAGCAAAGAAAATCATCAACAAAACAAAACGACAACCTACTGAATGGGAGAAGATATTTGCCTATGATATATCTGATAAGGGATTAATATCCAAAATTTATCAAAAAAACTTATACAAATCAAAACCCAAAATACAAACAATTCAATTAAAAACAGTGGGCCTGAATAAGCAATTAAAACCACAGCAATCTACCAGATGCAGAGTTAAAAAAAAAAAACATTGGTTATAAAGATGCTCAATGAATTTAGGGAAGTGCAGATGAACTCAGTGAAAACTTTAACAAAGAGATTTAAAAAACATAAAAATGGAAATGAAAATTATAAAAGGGAACCAGTCAGAAATGAAAACATCTGAGATGAAGTGTATATTAGAGGGAATCAACAAAGTGGATAAAGAAGAGGATCAAACCACTGATATAGAGAATGGGGAAGCCAAGGATACTCAATCAGAATGCAAAAAAGAAGCCAAGACTATAATAATAATTTAAGGAACCTATAAGATACAATTAAATGTAAAAATATCTGTGTCTTAGAAGAGCCAGAAAGAAAATGAGACATTGAAGAGCTATTTTAAAAAATAATGATGGAAAAATTTTCTAATCTGTGAAGGAAATGAACCTACATTTCCAGGAAGCTCAGAAAGTCCCTTAAAAAGATGAACTCAAAGAGGGCCCACAACAAAACACATCATAATTAAAATGTTAAAGTTTAAATACAAAGAGAGAATCTTAAAAGCAGCAAGAGAAAAAAGTTATTTACCTACAAATGAGCACCCAAAAGCCTGGTAGCTGATTAAAAAAAAAAAAAACCTTTACAGAACAGAGAGCTTGGAACAAAATACTCAAAGTGATGAAAACCTAGAATCTACAACAAGCAAAGCTATCATTTAAAGCCGAAGGACAGATAAAGAACTTCCCAGACAAAAATAAGCCAAAAGAATTCAACAACGCAAATCCAGTATTACAGAAAATGTTCGAGGGTCTTAGTTAAGAAGAAAAAGCAGGTATCAAAAATGTGAATAAAGAATGGTAATAACTACATTCCTATCAACAAGTACCTCGAAAAATAATTAAGTGTTCCAACCAAAAGATAGAGTGGCTGAAAGGATAAGAAAACAAGACCCTATATATGCTGACTACAAGAGATCATTTCATATTAAAAGACACACATATACTAAAAGTAAGGGGATATAAAAAGATATTGCAATAATGGACCTAGAGGGTACTGAGCTGAATTAACTAAGTCAGATAGAGAAAGACAAATGCCACATGATTTCACGTACATGTGGAGTCTAAAAAAAATAAATAAATAAACAACAAAAATGGAAACAAATTCATAGATACAGAGAATATTTTGAGGGCTATCAAATGAGAGGGGTGTTGGGGGAATCACTGAAAAAGGACAAAGGGATTAAGAAGTACAAATAGATAGTACAAATAGTCATATAGATATAAAGTATAGCATAAGTAAAATAGTTAATAATGTAATAAATGTGTAAGGGGAAGAGGGTACTAGATTTAGTGGGGTGATCACTTTGTGAGTTCTATAGATCTCTAATTAATATACTGTACAACTGAAACTAGTATATTATCATATGCCAACTATAATTGAAAAAACTTATTAAATTGAACACTGTAAATATGAGCCACTAATTGTCTATTATATTTCAATAAATTTGTAAAAAAAATACATTGAGATATCACCTTACACCTGTCAGAATGTAGAGAAAAGAGCACCCTCGTGCACTGCTGGTGGGATTGCAAATTGGTATCGCCACTATGGAAAACAGTTTGGAGTTTTCTCAAAAAATGAAAAATAAAGCTACCTTATGACCCAGCAATTGCACTTTGTGTATTTACCCAAAGAAAACAAGAACACTAATTCAAAAAGATTTATGAACCCATATGTTCACTGCACTGCTATTAACAATAGACCTATCAATAGACAATTGGATAAAAAAAGAGGTGGTATGTATATACAATGGAATATTACTAAGCCATAAAAATAAATGAAATCTTAGCATTTGCAACAGCATGCATGGACCTAGAGGGTATTATGCTAAGTGAAATAAGCCAGACAGAGAAAGACAAATACCATATGTTTTCACTTATATGTGAAATCTAAAGAAAAAAATTAATGAAAAAACAAAATGAAAACAGACTCAGATACAGAGAACAAACTGGTGATTCCCAGACGGGAGGGGGTGTTAGAAAGCTGGGTAAACAAAGTGAAGGAATTAAGAAGTACAAATTGGTAGTTACAAAACAGTCATGGGTTTGAAGTACAGCATATGGAATATAGTCACTAATATTGTAATAGCTATGTGTAAAAATAAAAATTAAATAACTGTACAATGCCAGCTGGGTACTAGACTAATTGGGGGATCACTTTGTAAATTATATAAATTTTTAACTACTATGCTGTACACATGAAAATAATATAAAATAATAGTGAATGTCAATTCTCATTAAAAAATAAAAATAAATGTTTTACCTAAAATGTTCTTTCTCCAGTTAAATTATTTTTCTTCAAGTCTCAGTAGTAAAAGAGATACAATATGAAGAAGGGTAAAGTAAGTGTTTTCAAATAACAGTAATATAGCAGTATAGTACTACAGGCTAGTCTAATTGTGTTATTTCTTTTGTAAAATCAATTAATCAATAGACACATTTTAAAGACTTCCTCCTACTCTATAAAATGTTTGTAAACTGTCCATTTTTATTTGCTTTCTGCTAGACTGAGGGACTTCTTGATCTGGTTAATATGGTACTATAAATTGATGATAATTTGTTTTCAAGCACTTAAAGCATCATTAAATTAAACCGCTAGCAGCACTATAGAGCATTAGTAGCTCATATAATTATAAGTCTTTGGTGCTTACCAGTGGGACACTATCTTAAAATGGTCAACTACCCAAGTGATGATTTCACTACCCCATCTAATCAAGATAGGAAAATACTATGGCAATGTACAGCTAAACATGTTACTTTCTACACTCCTGAAATTGGAAAGAGAGGATGCTAGAGATCCTCAGTGACATTCACTACTCTATATACCAATTAAACATGTAGCCTAAAATCTAAGGGAGTAAAGAATATATTTTCAGATTTAAGCTGACAAAGACTGATTAGTAAAGTATCTAATTTGTATTTTTAAAATCTCAATATTTTACAGTAAATATTCACAAGAAGAGCAGATAAACTTCCACAGAATAGTATGATTTTATTTTAAGTTGTTTTGCTGAGTGAAATAAAGCCTAGCTTATTTCTAATTCTACAAGATGAGGATGTTTTGCTTATAAGGAAATCACAAATAGCTCTAATATAGAAGTCATGTTACACAGTAATATATTAGTACTGATAACCAGTATGTATTGATTTATCAACACTGCTAACATTTGGCATCCACTTTGATTTCTAGACATCATTGATTGGAATCTGAATTATATATTCACTACATGAATAATCTGAAGTAGATGTTTATCAAAATGCATGTGGTGATCTATTTGTGGTGTTATATAGTTGTGTGTACTCTCTCTCTCTCTCTCTCTCTCTCTCTCTATATATATATATATATATATATATATATATATATATATATATATATATTCAATTAACCCATATATCACATAATGTAATATGGCTGCCAAGTTTTGAAGAGAAGAATCATATCTTTAAGTTTATTGTTCTACTATTAAGAGTTTGCCTGAATTGTTTTAATAATAAAAGAGTTAATGTTGAATGATTTTTGACTGAGGATTTCCACAAATTATTATCAGACAAAAAATACAATTCTGGAGCCTCAGGGAACATGAAGTGGGATAAATGCAAATACATACACATATACATACATACATACATACATACATACATACATACATACATCTAGGCATATCATTTTCAAATTACAAAAAAAATCAAGAGAGGAAATAAAAGGTATAGATGATACTCTGTTCATTCCTCTGATGACCAAATCAAAGTTGTGACAGAAACAAGGAGCAAGCCGCAAAGAAAAATTGCCTGAGATCTAAATGAATAAGCCATACAACTAGGGAGAAATCCAAGAAAGCACCCTGCAACAGGAGGAGGTAGGACAGGGTGAGGACGCAAGCTGCTGGGACTCCAGCAGCTGAGTGAGAAGGAGGCTGTGGCAGCGGCAGCGGCAGAGGCTCTTAAAGGGGCTGCACCCCTGAGCAGATTTTTACTGTGAAGGACCTGCTCACTCTGAGCACCAGTGCAAATTCATTTGTGTGCAGGAGGAACTAGAAACTTACAGAGAGACATTGTCGGAGTGAGAGCAGAGGCGAGATTCCTTCTGTACAGAAGTGCCGGCGGTATCTGTTGTTCCCTGTTGAGCCTTTTCCACTCCCAGTGTGCAGACACAGAGCAGCCATAGCCAAGACATCATCAAACTAAATAACAGAGATCACTCCAACCAAAGGACTCCCTAAAACTCTGCCTCCACCAACTCATGGCCCCACCCAAGACACATCCAGATGTGCCCTCACTTAGACAGGTGCTCCTTGCTGAGCAGCACCTAGACTCACACTGGAGGCAGCTGGCCTCCATATTGTGTGTCGCCTTTTGAGGCAACTATAAGCACAGCATCTACAGATTGCTTGCTGAATCTTAACAGGTGGCCCTGGAGGGAAAGAGGTTGGAGCTAAATCTGGACTGCAGCTGAACCCCTTTCGGGACTGGGCCACTGGACACCAACTTCACAAATCCACACTAATAACACTGGGAGACTTAGAAGCTTTCCTTAGTACATAGAAACAGACACAGAAAAGCAGCCAAAATGGGAAGACAAAAAAGCAGAAACCATATGAGAGAACAGAACAGAGATCCAGGAATAATGGATTCAAGCAATCTACAAGATGCAGAATTCAAAACACTGGTTATAAAAATACTCAATGAACTTTTGGGAAGGGTAGATCAATTCAGTGAGAACTTCCACAAAGATATAAAAAATATATAAAATTGAAAATGGAAATT
>PVKZ01006808.1:0-30019 GCA_004027375.1 Macroglossus sobrinus | reverse complement strand
CCGAAATCGCACTTGACATCCAGAAGCTGACGGCTACAAGTCGCCTGTATAATTCTGTCATTACTCATAACTTTATCTTCTGTCCTGTCTTGGGGGGGGGAATAGTTATGTCACATGCTATTGTATCTTCAGGAACAATTTTCCCAATGAAAGGAGAAAAGGCACTTTCTGTATTTGAATGAAGCTACTTAAAAAAAAATAGTCCTGTTTCGGTTACTTGTACGATGGCTGCTCAGACTTGCATTTCCTCGGGGGGAATGTCACTTGGAGGTGGCCCCTCAGCCTTCAGAGCTCTGTGGAACGCATGGGGCGGCGTCATGGGGTATAGGGCAGAGTAAAGGGTGCTCTCGCAGACTGGGTCCCCAGGACCCTGACCTGGGCACCCAGTTCTTGGGGTCCCCTAGGAAATTGCTTCTTCTCGGCTTCCAAAAGTTTGAGACCATGTGACCGCATGGGGACCCTTTTTCTTCAGGACTAGTCTTACTTTCTTTAGAAATTCCAAGTCCGCTATAGCAGACCAGAAGTCACTCCCGTTCAAGGTGGTTCTTTAGAAATCCAGGTGACTCATTTCCTCTGCAAACTCGCCCCTGTCTCTTTTCTTCGGCAAGCCAGCCCCGTGCAGGCCCAGTGGGACACCTCCGGCTGACACCGTGATCTCCACTTATAAACCTGGGCAAAACCCTTCTCATGCTCGGAATCCGTCTCAAAAAAGGGGACGGTGCATTTTGCTTAAAGTTCTGGCCACAGGGAGAATTTACCTTAACCCCGGTCTTTTACGGTCATCCTCGTATGACACCGTCATGTCGCGGCTGCCAACCGCTGACGGGGGGACCTGTATTGTAAACGTTCCCCGCACACGAGGCCCGAGGATTCTTTTTTGTCCTTCGGCAGCTGACCATGGAGAACTCCGCGTGAGACCTTCGGACAGGAGGCGAGGGAGGGGCGGAGTGTGCTGAGATTCGGAGCCAGCTGGTCCTGTGTTTCCAGGATCTGGTCGAGCCCGGTGTCTCGTGATCCGTGAGGGTCACACACCTGGGAGAACGTTCCAGAGCAGCGTGCTGGGAGGCCGGGAGGCTCTGGGGGGAGGGTGGCTGCGTTCTCAACCCGCAAGTCTGCGCTGGGTGCGGCGTGCTCTCTTTCTTGGGGTGTATCACGCTCTGCGTTCACATCACCCCTTGTTACAGATGCTCTGAGCATAATTGGAGCTGCTGGCTCGTAACCCTCACGTGGGTGAGCGGTGTAGCCAGAAGTGGACAAGAATAATGTGTCGCAGGCTGACCAAAAAGACCACCTTTCTACTTTAACGAGCTACACATATTTTTAACCATTTTGCCCTGATTTCTCTATCATATAGATAATTTAAAATAACCTAGCCATTTAGCACTTAATGAACTCATTAGATTGTGCGTTTGTTTGCGGTATACAATGATACCGTACAGCCTCAGATGTAAATTATTTGCTGAATTATATTTAAACATATATAAGGAATGCGAAAAGAGTTTGCAAAATCCCCTTTATAATCAAGGTAATATTAAAATGGAGGGTTTTTTTTTTTAATGAATAAAACAGTTGCTTGAGCTGAGTTTGGTCACGAAGGGGGAATTAGAGCGTCTCGTCACCGGCGAGGGGTGACCGTGGCTAAGAGTGAACAGGGGAAGGGGTGACAAGTCCATATCTGAACTCAGAGGCATGATGGGTGCTCTCCTTTCCCTAGGGGACCCCAGAAGTGAACAGGTGTGGTCAGACTCACCCATTTTCTCTCTTTCTCTCTCTCTTTTTTTTTTTTTTTAACATTTCTTGTAAGCATGGTCCTGACACATCTGGGGCTTCTCCTCCGCACCCCTGCCCCGGGGGAGATGGGCCTCACGTCGAAGGAGCTGCCCGATGGTAAGTTCTTTTCCATGGAGGGCTAACTGTGTTCCGGTGTTTTCTCTCCCTGCTTTACTAAGGGCAGCCTCCGGAGCAAACTCGGACGCCGTTGGCTTTGCTTCTCTGTCCCTTTGCTGTGACCTTGTGTCAACGGAATGAGAGCCTCGTTTTGTGGCCGCCTCATTATTTTTTAAGAAACTCTCTACTTTAGAAAAACGTCGATTTGCAGAGAAGTTCGGAACCGAGTGCAGAGAGTACCCTCTACCTCACGCCCTGTCTCCCCCGTCCCCGTCACCGGACGCCGATACAGCTCCATCGTTGCAATGAACGGACCGACACCGACACATGCTCACTCACTTGAGTCCAGACGTCCTACACGTGCCTTTCACCTGTCCCAAGACCCCATCCAGGTTGTCATACCCCGGTTAGTTGTCACGTCTCCTTGGGCTCTTCTCGCCTGTGACAGCTTCTCAGACGTCCCTCATTCTGATAACCTTGAGAGGTTTGAAGAGTCCTCTTCAGGTAATCTGTGAAATCTCCCCCAGGTGGAACCGGAGATGAGGGACTGGATGGTGGATCAGGAAATGTCTTTCCTCTCAGGCTGCCGACCCCAGGAATGGTTGCCAGCAAGCCCTCCTGGAGGGGGGGGGGTCAAGTTCAGGGCCTGGGGGAAGGACAGACCCTTGGACGTGTTGCCTCAATGGGTCCGTGGCCATGGAGAGTTCGGCGGGTCATTTAGGAGGCAAAACGTGGGGCTTGGGAGGGACTGTGTTAGGCCTGTCCTTACGTGCCCCGGGAGGGCCCCCCAGGGGCTCGCGTGGGTCCCCCGCAGGATGGTGGGCCCCTGCCATCGGTGTCTCCGCTGTGCAGGACTCACCCCCCTCCCCACTCGAGACGCCGCTGACCCTGGAAGCCGGGCCAGCGCTGGTCATGGGGAGGAGCGACACGGACCAAGCACCAGGCCGGGTCTGGTCCAGCGCAGTGGACGACAGGTGGGCCTCGCGGCCCCCCTCAGAGCCGGGGACCGTCACCGAGCCGGACGGGTTTCTCTGATTGTCGAGCACCGAAATCTTAAATCCGATGGCAAGAGTGGCCAACGAAGGCGGAGACCTCTTGTCACCCAGTCTAACTTGTGCCCGCGTCCTCCGAGAGCAGGAAGCCACGCTCTGTTATTCTACATTGGAAAACGCATAACGCATCTCCTTGTGCCCAACTGAACAAAAACGCCTGCCCACCAACTCCCCCCATATCGCTAAAACCCATTTAAACGTACAGGTAAAAACCCGCTAGCCGTTGGCACATAGTATCAGAGAATGTGAACGCCATTTGCGTAATCGAGGGTTTGCTTGCAAAAGATAACATCTGTGCTCTACGCTGAGGGAACTCTGCGCCCGCAAAGAAATCACAAAATAGTATGTGAATAGCACACGGTGGATGCAAATGGGACTCAAAAAAGAGAGAGAGAGAGAGAAAACAAGCAACGAACAAGGTTAGTTGAGAAAATATTGAGAAAACAGCTTTGGGGTGGGGTGTAGGGCTGCGGAGGGGGACGGACTCAGGCTCCGTGGTTACAGGAGTTTGGTGGTGGGGGGGGGGTGACAGGGAGCAGAAGCAAAGAATAAATCAGAGGATTGTTCATGAGCAAATCCAGAACTCTGCAGACTTGGGAAGCGCAGACAGAGCGAACGGATGGGCAGGGCCGAAGGCGTTCCCTGTGACCATGCTTACGGGTGACGCCGAGCCTGGAATCGCAATATTTGACTGTGATGCTGTTTCTCCTGACATCCCTGCCATTCCCGGGCACCTGCGTGAACTGGATCCGTGAATAGACGGATTTATTCTTTTCACGGATTTTTCCAGGGGGCGGTGAATTTTAACATTTAGTTAAGAGCTTCTCAGTGTTCCGTGGGTTGATGGTTTTCTTCTCTCTTGGAAGCTTTTGTGAGTTTCTTTGTACCCTGGATCGTCGTCAGTTTCATTATGATGTAACCAGAGACAGATTTTTTTTAAATGGGCCCCGCTGAGCACGGAATATGCACTTGCGGCGTGCAGCACTCGAGCACACGGGTGACTGTGCCCCGCTCCCTGGGGAGAACGGCTGAGCCGCCCCCCCCCCCTCCAGGGCTGGCTGCTCCCCATCCGCCCAGCGCTGCTCCCGGTGGGCGCCGGAGGGTCTCGGGTACCTGATCTTTGTGAGGGTCACTTGCACGTTTTCTCTCTCTTTGTGTCCCCATATTCCGGTCCAGTACTTTGATACGGCCTTTAATTCCCAAACGATTTTTTTTCTATTTTTCAGTATTTATCCTGTTGAAATTTTATGTTTTGTACTCACTCTCTAACTGGCCTTGAAAAGTATCTTTCTGCTTGGTTCGTACCAGCCTTTTTTGTGTTATCATTCCCATCACGGCGTTTAGGGAGCCGTTTCTTCGTCTGGAAGGCTGTTCTGTCACTCACGCTCCTCAGTCAGGCTCGTGGGGCCGCCTCGCGCCACGCTGCCCCCTCCCTGTGTGTGTGAACCCCGTTTCTAGCCCATCTCAGGCCATTCAGTGTGTGTGTGTAGGAGTGTGTAGGAGCTTGTACGTGTTGTGTGTTGTGTGCAGTGTGTGTGTATGAATGTATATGAGTGTGTATGTGTTGTGTGGTGTGTATATGTCTTCGGTGTTGTGTGTTGTGTGTGGTGTGTATAGGAGTGTGTATGTGTTGTGTGGTGTGTTGTGTGTGTGTATGAGTGTGTGTGTTGTGTGTGAGTGTGTGTTGCGTGTTGTGTGTTGTGTGTTGTGTGTGTGTGTTGTGTGTTGTGTGTGTGGTGTGTGTATGTGTGTGACTGATCACGGGAATGGGGCCACCTGGGATGCCCTCCCGGGTCCTGCCAGTCAGCACTTCAGTCGCCGTTAGCGTCCATGTGGCCGTTTGCTTTCCTGAGACACTCATGAGAATGAGGCTGACTCTGTCCCCGCCTTGGGAGTGCGATGTGCCATTGGCGGATGGGGCGGGTCTATCTGATCGAGGGTCTGAAAACCGAGGAGCCCTCAACATCCAAGAGAGCTCTCTGCTGTCTCGCCTGGACGTCCCCTGCGGATTAAACTAAAGACGGGCCTGCCGGGAATAAAACAAACATTTAAGTGAGCGTCGTGAAAGCTGGCTGTCTCCGTAAGAAGCTGCGGATCTGGTAAACAGACACCGAAAGGACCACACGATGTTTATGGAAACCAGCATCCACCTGAGACATGGAAATGAGCACGAGACAGATGTGCTGCCCTCTCCCTGGTTTATAAATAGAGTGTTTCCCTGCTGGGATTTCTCCCCGCTATTATTATAACGCTTCTGTTGTTACTCTGTCGCTAACGGGCGGGCCATTTTTAAGACAAGTGCCACGGCTGCATAGGAAGCCTGGTTTTTCCTTGAGTGGATGTCGTCCTTTGTCATCGGGTTTAGAGGTGAGATAGGAAGACGCTCTGGATATTCAGTGACTCCATGCTCCGTGCGTTGGGCCAGCCCACCACCCTCGTACTGCTTGTAGGACTTCTGTGAACATAGGTTGTAAAATATTTCCGATGTGACCTTAGGAAAGCTTGCACTCTCCAGGGCATACAGTGTGGTGAACCTCAGACAGTTAAAAGGCACACAGGCTGTCAGTTAACCTCACCTTTTAGGAAGGACAGTGGTGGACATGTCTGAGAAGAGAACTGTTTTAAAGTCAATGTCCATTGATGGTTTTCGATAGCGTGGAGAAGGTGTGCTGTGGAGACTATTCCGGAAGGGGACCATATACTTGGAACTAGAACACCACAAATACATGCTCTTGAGCTGTGGACTATGTTGGCAGAAACTTCGAGGCCAGGACTCACTGCATCTCACCCTTTCGAGAACAATAAGGTCCACAGAAATACATTCTACCAAAGAGATGGAAGACCTGTGTAGTGAGAACCATAACACGTGGATGAACGGAACAGAAGAAACGCAGGTTAGTGGAAGGCCATCCCACGGTCGTGCTGAGCACGTCAGTTCTGCCCCCTGGAAGTGAGCGGCCGTGCGGCCCTGTGTCTTAGGACGGGATGCGAGGGTGACAGCTCCACCTGGGCCACGCCCGTCCTACCTGAGCCTATCGTGCAGCTCCTCGGCACCTGGGTCCTCATGCTCCGTCCGATAGCATCTCCCATCCTGGAGAGACAAGAACGCGTGTGTCCACAGCGGCCCCTGTGACCACGCCGCAGACAGCCGCGTGACTCTGTCGCCGTAACTCTCAGTCCCCGCTCGCTCGGGGTGCGTGCTGTGAGGCGCGTCGCGAGCCCTGTGGAAGCTGTTTTGAAAAGCGTTGCCCTTTTCTCCCCAGCAATGGCAGGCTTTGCTGTTCGAACAGTGGACGGGGTGTGAATCGGGCTAAGGGGAGAACTCGAAGGCGTCGTTAGGCCCCCATCTCGTGGTTGATTTTTGGTAAAGTCTAGACATAAGCGACACCCCGGGGAGGAAGGGTCACCCCACTGCCCACGGCTCAGGGGCGGCCACCTCCGGCCAGGCCGGGCCTGGCCCGTCCTCGGGCGGTCGCGAGGCTGCCGCTGTGCGCGCGTGATCTGCATGCGGTCGGTCCCCTCCTCCCTCTCGACCTCCGTCCCCGCCCCGTCTCTCCGAGTGACTGGAAACAGAATTACAGTCGCTTTAGGCCTTCTCCAGCTCTCACAGTCCTTGCCTTCACCGATCTTCTTTTCGCGATTCTTCCGTAAATGAATAATGAGGAAAATAGCTCAAAACGACATCTTTTTTCTTTTTTAAGCAAAAAATAAAGCTGCCAAGCCTCGCTGCTCCCCGAGCACGAATCCTGACTCGTTCATCGCCCACGCGCCCTGCTGAGGCAGCACTCTGTCTGTGGGCAAGCTTCCAGAACGAAACGCACACACGGTTACGGCTTCTTCCCACATGGCATCTCGCCGCTGGCTGAGCCATCACTGTCCACAGCCAGAGCGAGCTCCCCCACCCTGGCCTGTCTCCTCGGGGTACACTGTCTGCACCTGAGCTGAGGTGGGGGAGGGAGGACGGGAGGGAGGGGGAACAGGGAGCCCTCGGAGGAAAGGGGGAGAGAAGGCTCCAGGATTTAAGTGCGGAGATGGGCGAGGCTGATCAGAGCATGTGGCTTGTCATTGCCTAAAGCGGCCGTCCCCAGCCTCAAACGGGACAGGAAGAGAGGACCTGGGGACCGGCCGGCGGCACGTCCTGCACTTGGCAATGGGCGGGGGAGAACTCGAAGGGCAGGACAGCAGGGCCGGGCGAGGGGTTCGGGGGGCTCCAGCCTCTGAGACGGGAGAGCAGTGGCTCCCTGGGCGTGCGCTCGCTGAGTGACACTGGTGAGAACGTCAGGGACATCAACGTGGAGCCCAGGACCCCAGAGGCGGGAAGTCTGGGCTCACGCACGTGCACGGTTTGCTGGGAACGCGGACGTGGGCAGAACTGGGGTCCTGACACCCCGTGGCTTGGCGTGGGGCTGGGGGTCGCATGTCACCGTCACACGGAGTCACAGTCACGCGGAGTCACGGTCACGCGGAGTCACGGTCACTCGGAGTCACCGTCACACGGAGTCACGGTCACTCGGAGAGGCACGCGCACACACGGGTCAGAGCTGAGCCCCGGGATCCCGGCCGGGGCCCAGGCAGCTGCCCCGGGCAGGAGGCTGCCGCTCGCATCCAACCCCTAACCCCGAGGAAACCGAGAAGAGCAAACAGCGAGAAGAGGGAGGTGACGGGCAGACACACACAGGGACAAGAAGGTGGTGCCTGAGGACCGCTGGTGGCTGCTCGAAGCCATCCTTCCCCACCCTGCAGAAGGCCATCGAGATCATTAGCACTGTGTCACGACACCCCGCTTTCCGGGCAGCCCAGCAGCGCGTGGTGGGGAGACTGGCCACGCTGCCCCCCGCGACCCCCCACTCCCCACCACCATGCTAGTGCATGTGATCACCATCCACACCCAGTCACGTCCCCTCTGGAAGAAAGCGACCCAGTAGAAAAGCAATCAATAAAAAACAAGCGAGAGGTGACAGCCACCAGCACAGCCTCTCGACCGCACAGAAATTAATCTTGACAAACAAAGGGGAAGCCAAATGCCACTCGGCTCACGGGGGTGCACGGTCACTATTTCACCACGCGTGTGTGCACGTGCCTGTGTGCGTGTGTGCCTGTGTGCGTATGTGCCTGTGTGTGTGTGCGTGTGTACGTGTGTGCACGTGCCTGTGTGCGTGCGTGTGTGCATGTGTGTGTGTGCGTGTGTGCACGTGCCTGTGTGCGTGTGTGTGTGTGTGCACGCGTGTGTTTCTACAGGTACTTTCCCCCACATTCCATCCTATATTTATTATCGAACCCTGTAGATCGAAGCGAAATGCCACGTTGGGTGTGCCTAAGTTACAGACAGAGGTGACCGCCGCTTGGCGTGGCTTGGGCTAGGGCTGCGTGTGAACTCACATGCAGACAAACCGGCTTCGATCCTGACTCAGCCCCTCCACAGCTGCTGTCATGGGCGAGTTAATTACCTTCTCAGGCCTCAGCGTGATGAGAGCATCGATAGATAACAACCCTGCTTGCATTCAAGGGTATTGAGAGGTTGGCCAGTCCTTAATGAAATTAATGACATTCGCATCTTCGAATAGAAAATGTATGGGCATGTGATTCTCTCGGATGCTGGCGCGGCAGGGGATAGAATCCACCGCTCCTCCTCCAGGAGGACCTGCCGAAGGAGGAACACGAGAAGCGTTCTTTAAACCGACGCGGGCCGTCTGCCTTCCATCCGGTGTCCGGGGCGGACGGGAGGCTGAACGGAAAAGCATTGTGCAAACCGAGTGCAGCGGCCGGTGACAAGAACTGAAAACGGTGACCTGTCTCTGCTTGGGAATAAGCAATCAGAACCCTTTGCAACAAGGACTTGGCCGTACCACCAACATAAAAGCAAAGGAAGGGCCCCCCAAGTCTACGTGAAGAGCATGTGAAAGCTAAAACCGCTTCTGGAGAATGCAGAAGAAAGGCAGGCTGCTGGGGTGAGCCCTTGACCTGTGGACCTGGCGTTCTCTCTGTCATCCATCTCCAGGTCGACACCATGGCCCTCGAGGTGGCAGAAACACTGTGCAGGGAGCTGGACGAGCTGATTATAAAGTTGATATGGAAAAAAGAAGAATCATAAAACCCTTGCTAAGCATCAGTAAAGGACTTACCCTTTTGCTGATAAGTTTAAGATGAGGTTTATGGCAACAAAGCACAGGGACAGTATGAACTATGAATGACATATTTTGGAAAAAAACGATTATCCATTTTGCAAACATTAAGCTTGACGCCTTCCTACTTTCCTCGTGTATAAAATGACAAGCAGGTTGATCAGCGTGATGTACAATGAGGATGACGAGACCGCCCGAAGAAAAATTAGAATAATGTTTGTATAATCTATGCCTCTCGATGCAAGGTAGAAAACACAGAGACTGCAAAGAAATTATTGACAGATTTTGCTGTTGGAAGTTAATATCGTCTGTTTAAATGTCCCCTGAACAGAATTACAACAAGCAACGGTTTAAAAGAAAAGGTTTGTCACGTGTACAACGGACAAGAGGTTACTGTTGACCATGTATAAATCTCCCTAAATCCCTTTAGAAAGGCAACTCGTGGACCCACATAAATATACTCAATTTATCTTTGACCAAGGAGTGAAGACAATACAACAGAGGGAGACAGTCTTTTTTTTTTTTTTTTTACAAACAGTGCAGGAACAACTAGACATCCACATGCAAAAAGGAAAATTCTAGACACAGACATTTTACGAAAGTTACATCCCAGCAGCTCACAGACCAACATTTAAAACCCCCAACTAGAAACTTAAGTGACCTTGGGCATGGAGGTGACTTTGTAAATGCAACATGCAAGACATGATTCGTAAAAGGAATAACGGATGAGCTGGACTTCGTTAACATTAAAACCTTTTGCTCTGAGAAACTCCCTGTCGAGAGAATTAAAACCAAGCCGCAGAGGGCGAGGCCATATTTGCAAAAGACATTATCTAACAGAAGAGTTTCATTCCCAATGCACGAAGACATCCTGAAGTTCGACCATCAGAAAATGGAAAATCTGATTTAAAAAAAATGGTCCCGAGTCCTGGAAAGACACTGCATTAAAGAAGACAGACAGATGACAACACCTCTATGGAAAGATGCTTAACATCTGATGATGTCTTTAGGGGATTACAATGTACAACAATCACGGTATAATTTAAAGCAACCCTGAGATGCCTCTCACTTGGCTTTTGCGTTTAGGTCCCCGGCATGTGACACCTTTGCGCCACCGCTGCCGGCTGGCACACCTGGCAGGTGTCACGAGGCTTTCTGGAAGGGGCAGGGCGTGGCTCTGTCACTGAAGACCAGGTGCCACTGCGTGGAGGCGGGGACAGAACGAGGCCTCCTACCCCCACCCCCCTCCACCACCAGGGGCCTTCTGCACCTGCCAGCTGTGGGGTGAAGGACGCCCTGCCCGGAGCAGACCTAGGGGAGGGGGAGACGCCATTTCTTGCTTCTTGCTTCTTAGAACACACGTTTATTTAAGACAAAGGTTCTTCCCACTCTCGTGGTGGCTTCCTTCTACCCGTGCCAGATCCACCACTGTAAGAAGCCTTCGCCTTCCCTCGCTCGGTTTCCAGTCTCACCCGTTTAGAAAGGAAAAATGCGAGACTCACCGCGGAAGCCTCCAAGGCTGCAGGCAGCCTCGGTGAGGGAGTGCTCATGAGGGGTGCAGCAGGGTTCAGGGGGGACTCCTCCCAGCCTGGGGCTGAGTGTCGGAGCTGCCATGTTTATTATTCTGATTAGGCTGAGGAGACGTGAGAACTTGAAAACAAAGGCTCGCATTCGGTGGAGGTGACAAAAAAAAGAGAAAACTTGTAAAAAAAGAGGATTATTAAAATTCAGAAACACCAGATGCCTCCAGCAAAGTTTCATCAGGGGAATGTGGCTGAGAGGCCTTTCATTTTCGGAGTTTTAAACAACTGGAATTGCGATGTTCAATTTTAGGGGAGAAATATGAAATCCCTATTTCTCAGTACGAAACGAAGATATTTGCGATTATACATATGTATGTGTGTAGTGTATATATATATATATATATATATATATATATTTATATATACATATACAAAAATTGGAAAATATGTATTCATTAATTTTAGCTGTCTGTTTCAGAAGTTTAAAAATCACTGTTAGCCGTCCATTCTCCGTAATATATTTTTCTGTAAATGGAAAAATGAAAGACCTCATTTCTTTTCTTATTCATCAGACCCCAAGGAAATAAAACCGTATTCTCTACGAGAGAGAGAGAGACAGTCTGAGAAACCCAACCTGAGATCGCAAGACGCTTCATTATAAAGCTCCCGGAGGAAAAACTCTGGTGGCTATACGAAGAACAACCACGTAAATATCCAGATCTGGGAACAGAGTACGATAATGAATATGTGTTTATCTTGATGGATATATCGATGTGGGAAGTGTGTAGAAAGATATATACAGATATTTGTCTACAAATCGTTGCTTTTTTGGACGTTATCTAGTCTAAACTCTTATATCCTCATCCTCATCCTCATAGTCCTCATTTTAATTCAAGTCTAGCTGAAGAAAATTTAATTTTACGCAAAGCTTGTGACTTTCCATCCCCCAGCGGAACGTGTCGCTTTACTCGAATCACAAGGTATGAAAACGGGGTGCTGAACGCAGCCGTCGGGGGCCTGGTTCCAGGCCGGGTGGGGTAGGCACGCTCCGCCCTGCACCCCTGTGAAAGCAGCCACAGGGTCCAGCCGTCCGGCAGCTCTGGGCGGGCTGGGGAAGAAGACCAGGCATCAGATTGGTGGCGAGCTCACCACTTCTCGTGGCCCGAAACCCAGGCCGAGGCCTCGACGTGGACAAGAGAAGCCGCAGGAGAAACTTTTAGGTTCGGGCTCCAGGAGCGACAGAGGTATTTCCCCATGCGGGGCCCACTTGGCCTCATCTATGGAGGAGAGAAGGAGAGAAGCTTCTCTTCTCATCAGAGAAGCTTTGGCCTTAAAAAAAAAAAAAAGGATGAGCATCTTCGTTTCTTTATCTGGTCCTCCCATCACGGGCCTGAGTTGTGGGCGTGGTCTCGAGACGCTCACAGCAGAGCGGGATAAACAGAGCCCTGGATATTTGAGTCGAAAAACGTAGAAAGGGAACCTTAGGAGATGGAGAAGTATGGGGAGAGCGTGGAGGACGGTTTGTCACAGCACCCCCATAAGCTGATTACCAGGTTCTGGGCTCGCCTGCACACCGTACAGAATTACCTAAGAGCTGAGTGAAGAGACGGAACCCTGCCTCGGCTCTGCGTGTCATACTCAGGAATGGAATGGCCACTCACACCGCAACGTGGAAGGCTGGATTTTAACCCACAGCCTGGACTCAGCGATCGCCTACGAAAACAGAGTATCGCCATGCCTCGTAAACTTTAAATAAGACCCCAAAGTCTCAGAACACGGCATTCAGAGTGTCCAGGAGACAGTCCAAGCTTACTGGGCGGCGTGTGAACAGCCGGGAACGCCTCCGGGACGTGGGGAGAGGCGCTCGGTGGCTGTCTGTGCCCAGAAGGCACGATCGTCTCAGCCAAGAAACCGACGACAACGTGGAAGAGAAGCAAATCTGCAACGAGTGCTGAGGTTCTAGAAAGTTCTTCACGGACCCGATGGGCTCTTCCCAAAATGCCGGTTTTAGAGGGTGAGTTTGCAAACGAAACGTGAGCGAGGGGGTGGAAGGCACTTAACCTGCTCCCAGCACCGTGTGCGGGGCGTGCGGGAGAATCCCGCAGGTGTGTTTATACGACCTGACTTATCTCCAAGATACGGTGGGCGTCTAAACTTTAAATACGTACCTGGACAACGAATATGTGATGGGAACAAATGGAAACATCGGTCTGCTCTGATTCTAATCCTATAGACCGTCACTAATAAAATATTCTAAAACTCTACCACCCGTGGGCACGTTTGCATGAGGGATGATGGGGGTCCTTACCCTCTCATCCTGCCCCAGAGCACCTTTGGGGGACCACGACGTGCTCGCAAGGTGTGAGCGTGGCACCTGGGGCTTAAAGCCACGCTCCACTCACACCGGATGTGCTTGTGTAGAAATAAGAAACTTTCCAGTAAATGAGTCACAGAGAAGTGACATCTCCAGGCTCCGGCCCCCAGGAGGGAGCAGACCACCACTGGGATGCAGATGGGGAAACTGCCTGCTCCACCCTATTTGATCTAGGAGTTCCCTGAGGACATTTGTCTTTGTGTGGGACGTTTGCAGCCAACAACTGCTTTCTATAATCTGTTGCTTCCTGTCATCTGCTTGCTTGCTTGAAAGACCACCAGGACATGGTCTTCAGCTTTATAAACTGCCTCCTCTGGAAGCTCGGGGCTGATCTCTAACCCTGCCTGGTAGAGAGTCAGTCGCCGGCCGGCTAATAAAGGCTCACAATTCTCTCTGATTCGGCCCTGTGGGTCCCTGTTCTCACCTGCTCCATAACACTTGGATTCTCAAAAACGCCCAGAATGCTCCTTGAATCCTGCACATCTTGTTGTTAATTCCGACCAGCTAAGTCGGTCTCTAATCGGATCGGACGCCCGTCACACGTTGGATGCCATCTCATCTCACACACTTTGGCATGGTCCCTGGGGTTGGCGGAATGACGGCCGCCAAAGATGTCACAGTCTAATCTCCAGAATCATGGGAAGATTTGCGTGGCAAAAGGGACTGGGCAGGTGTGGCTATGTCGAGGCTCCTGAGACGGGGAAATCGTTCCGGGTTATAGGAGGGGGTCCCGTAGAGTAGAGAGAGACAAGCGAGGAATCGGAGGGAGAGACGACGTGAGGGAAAGTGGAGATTGGATCCAGGCAGCCGACAGTGGGGTGTCACCAGAGCCGACAAAGGCAGAGAGTGGTATCCCCCCCACACACCCCTGAACCCCCGAGGACCGAGAGGAAAGCACCCCAGCGGACACCTCGCGTTTAGCCCAGCAAGATAGATTCCCGACCACTGTCACCTCTTCCGAGCCACACTGACCTCTCTGTGTGGGGAGCACACCCCCCGGCCACGCCCCGTGACCTCTGTCACCTGTCCTGGTGCCCCTGAGGCTTCTGCTTTCTCTCGACCTCCCGCTTTGCTGTCCAAAGGGCAAGGACGCTCCTCTGTCTGTCATTGCCCTATGACACCGGGGCCCTCAGGCTAATCGGTGCGGAAAAAATGACAGACATTTGGGGGTTGGTGGAAGATCGTTCTGGGTGGGAGATTTTATTCGTGCGTGAAATGAAAACATTTCCATCCCCCGCGGGCCTGAATTTCCACCCTGTTCCTGCGCCCCAGGCCCCCCAGGCCCTCTGAGCAGCTCTGCTCCTTCTGCACCCCACCCCCGCCCCCGCCGAGCCTGTGGAAACCCAGAGGTGCTCACGCCTTCTAATGACGCAGAGCAGCCTGGTCCCCGCCGCCTCCTCGCCCCAGACGGCGCTGGGTCTGAGACCCAGAAGCGTCACCAATCCTCTTCCTTCCAGGCCACGTGGGGTTAGCGCACGGAACACAGCTGCTGCTCGTTTCATACTTGGTGGAGAGTTTTTTTCCCTTCTTTGGTGCTGCTCTGAGACGCCCCCTCCCGCTTCCTGCTCCCCGTCTTATTCCTTCCTCCCTGTTCCCGTCCCTCCTGTGCGGGGCCCCGCGTGGGCTGCCTGGCGCTCCGGGGGGGAAGGCGGGGTGGGCAGAGCTGCTCGGTGGGGTTCTTCTTTCGTGCTCTCATGCGACTGCGCTAACTTATCTGAAGCATTAGTGCGATCGCGTCTCCAGGTCTGTCCGGTGAACGCGGCCGTGGCTGAGACGCGGCCGGGCCCGTCCTGTTTCTCTAGGGAGTAGATTTCGACGATGCTTCATGCGGCTTTTGAGAGCTGGGAACCTCACCTCCTGGGACTCCTTGAAGACATCGCAGAGGACACGGGGACACGGCATCGGAAGGGGTGACGTGCGGTGGGGTGGGGGGAAGCGGGGATGGACACACACACACACACACACACACATGCTTCACACGCGGCGGGCGTTTGCACTGGGGGAGGAGCGTGATCGGTTCCCACTGCACAGGACGTGGGTGTGTGTGGCTTAGTGTCGTCTCCCTCGGGGCGTAGAGAGAGAGAAGGCGCTGCCCTCTGGAGCGGCCTTGGGGGTCCCCCGCGGCTGTTAGGTTGTCACTGCTCCCAGTGACGTGGGCCGTACGTGGAATGATGAGCAAGCACGGGAGGCCCCACAGCGAGGATGACAAACACCGTTGGTTCTTCACCGAGACCCTGGCTGTGGCAAGGACGGACGGCCCTCTGAGGGGTCTGTACCCCTCGCGTGAAGGTCCCCCTCCGACCTGGTCTCCCCAGAAACGGGTCACTTATACTCACCCCGAATCTCCCCTCCTCTCCTGTCTCTCTCAGCTTTCCAGGGGGTCTCGAAACGTTGGCCCCCGTCCCTAAGTGCAGGCGTCGGGGCTCTGCTGAAGTCACATGACACATCGCTCCCCCTCGCAGGGACCCGCAGGTGCCGCTGCCGTGTGCTGGCCGTCCTCGTCTCTCTCTGGGCCAATTTTAGGGATTCCCTTCATCAGCCGTCATCCTGGAAGTGTGAGCTCTCCCATCCCCTTTGCGATTCATCTTCTGAGCCCAGTCTCCAGAAAACCACCGGAAATGACTCTGCCGGCAAGTGTGAGGCCGGGAACCTCACCCCCAGCCTCACCGTCCTTCCCACACCTGCTACCAAGAGGAAGGCGCCCTGACCCCCGCGACCACCTCCCCTGTGACCCCCGGCGCCCCTCGAGGGCAGGGGTGGGCCACATCTGACCGTGAGGGTCGCCCCTGAAAGGGGCGTCCACATCCCCCGCTGCGGGCACTGGCCAGGCCTGGGGTGCGTGTCCCAGCGTCCGCCCCGTGAGGTGGCGGGAGGTAATTAGGCCGGTGCTGGGCGAGGGGGTTTAAAGGAAAAGCCCCCAGAATTTCCCATAAGCCCGTCTGTTTCCGGCCCCCTCCCCCCTGCTGTTAATGTCCTTTCAAAACAGCCTGAAGGTCAGAGACTCTTTCCTGGTCCCCGTCCCCTGCTAAATGTTCTGTGGATAATTAGAGCGAAAGGCTGGGCAGTAATAAACCTGCCGCTGGCAGCCGCTGTGTGGAGGGCTGAGCAGGGGAACGGGGGAGGAGGGATGGGGCTCGCGGCTGATGCTGGCATTTACGGCCCTTTGCTGTCCCGGGAGCGGGGAGCAGACAGTCTCCTCCTGTGAGCAGAAATCTGGGGGCTTCTCGTCTGCCATCTGCACCGGGCCCCTCCCTCCACAGCGTCCCCTTAGAAACACGTCCAGGGACTGGAGAACGTGACAGTGGGGTCTCCACGCCTGAACGCTGGTGAGGGGGACTCAAGGACTGGATCCCGTGAACGTTCACACCTCACTGCAGACCCAGAGGGGAGGAGAGGGGAGGGGGGCGTGATGGATGAGCCCCCAGCGGCCTGGGAGTCGGTCAGCCCCGCCCACCCGTCCCAGCCCCCACCGTGTCTTCCCCCAGTGAAGACCAAGGCTGTGCCCCTGTCCTCCGTCTCCTCCAAGGCCTTTGTGAAGAGCCACCAGCGCGATGCTGGGACTGCGCCTGCGTCCCTGGGGACGGGGCCTGGATCCCGACCAGTGACAGAGACAGGGCCTGGATCCCTACGGGTGTCTGAAGGGCTGGTCTCAGAGACACCCTTCCAGCAACCGGCCGACCTCCTCTCAAAGTGAATTAAAGGCAGTTTTCGTCCAAACTATCTCTGGCATGTTTGAATTCCTTTTAAAGTAATTGGAGACACCGGGGCATCCAACAGACAGCGGGTTCACTTGCCCGGAGGTAAAATCTGGCCGCAGCTCCCCCCCAACAAGGCCTCCCCAGGAAGTCCGAATTGGGCTGATTTTCCAGTTGTGGCTAATAGTAGTCCGGCTAGAGGGGGGTTGGTATTGGTTGGGTTTAGGGCGAAGATTTGCTGTAGTTCTCAGGTGCTGAGGTTAAGTAAGAACCATGCTATGGCTAGGATGAAACCTACATCTCCGATTCGGTTATAAAGGATGGCTTATAGTGCTGCTGTGTTGGCGTCTGTCCGGCCATATCATCATCCGATTAGTAAAAATGATATAATTCCAACCCCCTCTCAGCCAGTGAATAACTGGAAGAGATTGTTAGCGGTGACTAAAATTATTATTGTAATTAGAAATAGTAATAAATACTTGAAAAATCGATTAATGTTTGGGTCTGAGTGTATATATCATATGGAGAATTCTACGATGCATCATGTGACAAATAGTGCGACTGGAATAAAAATTATTGAGAAATCATCTAGCTTAAAGCTGAGGCTCAATTTTATAGTTTGAATTGAAATTCAATGTCAGTTTGAAATTATTACCTCTTGACCTGATTGAATGAAGATTATTGTTGGGATAAGGCTTATTATGAAGGCGTATGAGATTATGGTTTTTACGTAATTTGGATAAGATTTGTTGGTGTATAAATTGGATTGGGTTATTGCTACTGGTAGCCTCCTGCTGGGTCGCCATCCTCGCTGCTCCTGGCCAGGTGACAGGTGACGATTCCTCTCTCGCCCAAGTCCCCTGCGAGGCTGAGGAGCAGGGCTCATGCCGTCCGCTTGACCAGCAGACGGCGTGATTCACTGCCAGAGGAGGCGGGATTATCTCGTTTATTTCTGAGATACAAATGCTATGGTAGCCACACTCCACCTCACTCTGGCCGAGGAATTCACGGTCGTCATTACGTTTTCATGGGATCGTTGCTCGGGGAATAACCGGCAAATAGTGTGGGGGAATAAACTAGAGAATAGGCAGAGAGAGGAGCATCATTCCTGCTTTAAAGAGAAGGGATAAGACTCAGACAGTCTCAGTGTTTGTCCGTGGCGCACACACAGGGCAGCGGGAGCACTAGAAGCGGGTCCTCAGCCCCCTGGCCTGAGTCCTGGTCCCCTTGCGACAGGTGACAAAGCTGCTGGCCTGAGCCCAGCACAGGGACCCCCTAGCTGAGGCCACAGAGCCCTTCGGCAGAGGGCCAGAGCGGCGAGGCCGACCCCTCCCGAGCTGCTTCCCGTCCCGTGGCACCGCTGTCAACTCTTGCACTCTGAAACCAGGGGACCCCCAGCCGGAGAAGTGGGCAGGCACCTCACGGGTCTCAGCCTGGAGGGACAACCTGGCAGTCCTCCAGCGTGCTGGCCAGCGCTGAGACAGGCGGATGTGGGGACATCCGTTTTTGTCACCCGGTTTTCCACGCGCAGCCTCAAGGCGCCACTGGAGCTGATGCACACGGCAGTTGGCATAGAGTTTGGTTTTACCACGAAGTTTCCTTGGAAAGATCCCAGCTCCGTAGCCCTTCAGGGCCAAGGGCGTCCTGGGCGTCGCAGTGAGGGGACGCACCAGCGCGTCTTCACGGTGGCCGGAGAGTCCCGGGGATGCGAGCATTGGAGGGGACCCTCCGCCATTCACCGCGACGCCCGTGGAGGCCACTTCTGGCAGCCCGAGAGGTCGCCTAGTATTCATCTCATCTCTTTCTGCTCAACAAAACACATCAGACCCCAACCCCCCGTGGGCGAACGCCACTACGGGCTCCGGAGGGGACACAAAGGGAAACGGGGTGCGCCCCGGAGATGATCCAGCCCCTTGTTTCCTGTCAAAGCGCCTAGAAGTCTCCCTGGAGAACACAGGTGCAAAGCTCCCCCGCGCTGCGTGGGTGGTCTGACGCGCTGTGATCTCGTCGGCTGGGCGCGGTGCAGAAGCTCCTTGAACCCGAGCAGAGACAGCCTCGTGGATCGTGTCCGGCGTCGCCTTCTGGGACATGCACCAGAAAATATGCACAGCAGCCTGTTGTCTATTTATCCGTACACCTGACATACGGATCATACGAAGACAGATGTTAGTCAGACATCCCGACACGACAATACACTCAGCTCCTCATAACCCTCTACTTTCCAGTCCCTCCCGAGTTATCTCCCCCGACTTTTGACAGCTACTGTGTTTCAAAGGGTGAACATTTTGTACTGAACCAGCATCATATAATTCTCTATCGTCACCCTCAGATGTCACGCGAAGACCGGGACAGGAGGAGTCTAGATTGAGGAATGAAGGGTGGGGACCAGCCAGATGGTTGTGACAGGTCGTCGTATAAACACTGGGGCGCGTTGGGGGCATGTGGCCGTCCCCTCGGCACCGCACCCCGAGCCACGGGACCTCGTCTCACAAACCTGGTCCCCCCGGGGACAGCTCTGCTTTATTCCTTGGCTCTTTGTTCACACCTCGGGGACCTGCCCGAGTGGCAGAGAGGGAGGAGGTGTCTGCGGGGCCTGCGGGCTCTGCGGGGCACGGCTTCCCGGGAGCGGCAGGCGGCGGCGTGTCACCAGCTGCTCTCATCCCTCTTCCTTCTGCTCCGGCCGTGAGACCAGAAAGGCGTCCACGCGCATCACTGAGTCTCTCAGGGCTGGCTGTGGACCAAGGAGAACCGTCTGGTTGGCTGTCGCCGTTCACCACGACGTGGCAGCGTAGGATGAGGTCGTGGGGAAAACGCGTGTGTGGAGTGGGTATTAGATCAGATCCACGAGGCTCCGGGCCGGCCGTGGTTAGTTAGAGCTGGCATTATAGCCAGGGCAGGTTTCTTATGGTGCCCACGTGGCCATCCACGCCGCCCACGTGGGTCATCCACGCTGGAGCATCGGCAGAAGCTCGGGAGAACGTTACAGAGCGTGCCAGGGTCCCGCTGCCGCAGCCTTCTCCTCCGGTGTGGGCAGGGCCTGGGGAAAGCAGGTCCCCCTCCCCACCTCTGCCCTCAGGCCTTGCTGAGCTGGGGTGTGGCGCGTCCCTGCGTTTTAACCCCTGCATCGTTCTCGTCCCCACTGTGATGGGGACACGGCACCCAGGCGCTTCCTCCAGAAGCCCCTTGTGGTCAGTCGCACAGAGTCTCTGCCAGGGTTGACACTACCTGGGGGGACTCGAGGGGAACTTGCATTTAAAGCTTTGCCATTTAATGTTCTAAACAGAATTTCTAAAAACCATAACAACGTGCCGGGACCGTGGCTGCGACGCCCGGAGTGACCTACACAGATGCCCCGTCGCTGTGGACACGCCCATCCGAGAACATAGAGAACCTCCTCAACGCGCGGGCGGCCCCAGACTCTCCGCACTCCTGCTCCTGGTGGCAAGCTCGGCACAAGGGACCGGTGTTGACAGGCAGGGCTGCGTGCACCGGGGTCCAGGTCCCCGTAACCCACCGTACGGGGGGCATTCACACGGCCTATTCCCGCCGGCTCTTTGGATATCGAAAGTGACAGGCGGATACATAAAATATCACGGGGAATCCCAGAGGCGTGACTGACAGAGATAAAACTGCATTTGTCCCCAGAGCCTTGTCATGCCTCTTGTCGGCTACGATTTTGCTTCTCAGTCGTGACAATATTATTTTGGAGTGAGAGGAACTGGACGGTATCCCCTGGGACCTGAAAGGCAGATGTGGATCGGGGTGCAGGATTATCCATGAGTTTGTAGATTTGCAATATGTTCACCCAAAAAAGAATTTGTCTGTCTATAATTAATATCACCGCTACATTAGTCTGCAGAAAATTATAATGTGGCAAACCAGGGTTCAGATACCCACAGTGCAAACAAGTGAGACTGTCATTTATATAACGGTAAGCTTTTCTTCCCCTTAGGCCCGGGAGCTCGGTACATCAAGATTATGGAAGTTAGACTTAAATACTGGACGTTTTCTTTTCAGTGGGGAGAGGCATTGACTGAACTAATGAACTAGCTCGATGCTGTTACCATCCCTCTCCGCCCGGAATGCGGGCTGTTTTCTGAATTCATCGAGTCGTCAGATCTGGATACTATCCGTGTCGCATGACGCGCTCGGAGATTCCGAATTGGTTGACTGACTGCGGGGAAGTCTGGGCCAGCAGCAGCAGGAGCTCGCGGGCGCGCAGAGAACCGCGGGGCCCACAGCAGAACACGAACGGGAGCCAAGCCCGCACCGTGAACTTGGAGCCCAGTCTCGCCAGGCGGGTGGTAAAAATAGCTCCTCGTGACACGTGTCTCTATAAATACCTCTGAGTCCCACTGCTCGCCCAAGATTCGACGGGGGTCTTCAACTATATCTGTGTGGAATGTATTTCTGAGCCAACACCATATTTTCTAGCTTCAGGAAAAAAAAGGACTATAAAATGTATTAAATTCATATGATTTGTGTTAGGTATACTTCTGTGCATTTGCATCAATTTAAATGACCTCAAGAATTTCCAGAAATTAAAAAGGAAAAAAAAAGTCAAGCTTCAAAGGCCTTAAAATGCCAACTTTTGAAGTTTTAGAGATTTGCTTACGTCAGCCAGAAACCATGTTCATCTAGGAGTTAAGTGAATGGTCTTGTTGAGTAAGTTGCAAGATAAGAAAGTAAAAAAAATAAAAGAAAAAAACAAATTGACAACATGGAAAATAGTTGAGAAAGCTTCAGTACAATTTAAGCAAAATTTGAAGTGTTTTAAACATTTGGTGTACAAAAGTAAAAATTTTTTATCAAGGTGAATCCATGGGTAAACTAGACTAGTTTGATCATTCATTTCAGTTTTAAATTTTTTTTTGTTTTTCCCATCTACTTTATCAGAGCGTAATATATAATATTACCAAAATATACTAGCTTATGCAATGTGTAAATTATTTCTCATTAAAATCTCAATTAATTTGTACCTCTAAATATCTTAGACTGTTTTTGATGTCAATTGTATTATCTTTTTGTCCATAGAAGATTTTAAATTATATGTAAAATTTTGTTAAAGTAAATTCAATCATAATAACTGATATATTTTAATGAAAATTTGTTCCTGTGAACTAGAAATAATGTATGGATAATAATATAGTGACTTCAGAGAAGATTTGGGTATGTTTATATCTGTTTATCCAGTGGGTATATTTATGTTTGTGTATCAAGGTGAAAACAGTCTAATTTTGTCTTAAAATACAAAGCTCTGTTTGTGTGCAAATGGGAAAGAAGATAAGAAAAGACATCTTTTAAAGTGGAAAATAAATGAGACAAATAGAAAAGGGAGTGAATGCTGGTTTATATGACTTACAACTAACAAATTTAAACATAGTAGTAAAATGTGCTAGGTTTCCAACAAAGTTTGCTCAATGTTAACGAGTATAATTATAAAATGGTAAAAAAAGATTGTAAACTTGTCTGCAAATTATTGCATAAATAGTATAAAAAAAGAAAAACTAAAATTTGGATTTCCTTTCTGTTCAATGCTAATTTGAGCTGTGAGTATATTAATACACATTCTTCTCTTAACAGAAAATATAATTATTATTCTATCTCGGTAATAGAGTTTCTTACCACTGAATTATTTGTTCACCTCTATACATTTTTTTAATGCTCATGAGCTGTCTTTGAACGAAAGATGTTTTTCTTTCTTTTTTTTTCTTCTAAAAAGCTAAAATCTCTAATAGTGATATGCGTCTACCTGCTGAGCTGTTTGAATTTGTTCTGTTTGATTCCAGACTGAGATTAGAATGATTTCTTGTCTTTCAATATTTATGACTTAGGTTTGCTTATTGCCCTCTGTTCTCAATTTATGCCCCAACTTGAGAGCAATAAAACTTTGGGGATTTCTTTCTTACTTTAGCTATTTATCTTACGGATTTTCCTGAAGGTAGCCAAGTCCCCTGAAGATGGACTCCTTTACTTCGTGAGAGGAGGAAGGCTGGAAACAGTTGGGTTGAGTTTCCATTCTCCAAAGTTTGAATTCTACCGCTTGGGAACCAACACTAAACAAACAGGCACATTGACAGGTGGAACCAGCTTCCTTGGTTAACTAGAAATAAATAAACTCATGAGCCCGAAGAGCTGCCAGCAGTTTGGATGCTCACACCTACTGTCACCTGTCGGCGGAGCGCAGGGTCGACGGGAGAAATGAGACTTTTCTGGAGATGTGTCGGTGTGCTCGCTGACCCCAGAAGACTAACCATCGTGGCCTTGCCTGTCATGTCACCCTTGTCACGCCGTTAGGCGTGTTTTTCCAAAGAGGACCCGCCCTCTGCCATTTCGATGTGCTTTGTTATAATCGGTTGAGCAGAGCTGTCCCACTCGGCGAGTCTTGCCAGCTGGCGTTTTCTCATTCCCCTCACGCTCGCCTGAAGGCCTGGTCCATCTGTGACAACAGACCTCGGCCCTCCTGAAGAAACATGAAAACAGCCACAGCGAACGGCCGACTGAGGTGCCGCTGGGCAGCCATGCCACGGGGACTCTGCCCGGGGGTGCGGGCTTCACAGTGGCACCTGACACCGTCCCGAGGAGCAAGCCCTTCGTGTCCTGCCAAGGGACCAAGAAGAACCCCCAGGACTCACCCCAGAAACGGGTGACTTGTTGAAAATCATCTGTTTAACACAAATCATGAAAAAAAAATTGCAAGGAAGGAAAAAGACCTAAAACAATAGATTTAATTGTGATTCAAGTTCTGTTTTTAATGAGCAAATAGGAAACCCTCGTGTGTCTTCTTCATCTGCATCTGACACTCGGTTTAACACAACAGCTGTGCAAACTGAGATGAAACACTCTTTCCACATCTGTTCCAATAATCCCTCGGAAAAAAAAAGAAAAACTTTGTTATGAAAGTTCATGTATTGCTGATAAACTGATAAATTGTTAGCATAATTTAGTATCGTGATTCTAACAGAACATATAATCACATGTATTGTCTATTTCTACAACCCTCTTCAAAAAACGATGCCAGTGGTTAAATAGAACACAAACCATCTTACTAAATCTTTGTTCATCATCTTGTAGTATTTACAGAGAATAAATAAGACTCTTTTTCTTTCTGATCAGAGTGGATATTAATGATGACCTGCCAGTGGTCTCATGTAATTAGTTGCAATCCTCCCGCAGAAGCAAAACTCCTCCTCATATGCAGAGCGGCCTCAGCCAGCACGTCCCGGGCAGGCTGGGTGCTCCTTCCCCGTGGGCGTGGGGCCCTGGCCTACGAGGACGAATATTATCAATGCTGGCGGGGCAGAGACACTGACAAACGTGACCTCAGAGAACACAGGTGCCTTTCAGCTTCAAGATACTAAAGGGAAAAAAAATGGTGGTGAATCAGATTCTTCTTTGCGTCTGACCTTACTAGAGGAACTGAAATAATTCTGAGAAATCTCTACGATTCTAGGGTTTGCAGAGTCTCCAGAAAGGAAATCCTTCTCAGTCTGAATGGGGTACAGCTGTAGCTTTTTAAACCATGCGATAAGGTGGTATTTATCTACGAATAAATGTGTTTTGTAAGAAATGAACTCAGTATTTCAGGCACCACCGTAAATAGACCTGGTCAAATGTCCATTTCACAGAAAAAAAAAAATTGCGTGAGATTCTCAGAGGAAACACTTAAATTCGCCAATTCTGTTATTAGAACATGTTCGCACCATAATGCTTGAAATGCCTTTTTAATTTTATGAAGATGATATTGGGGCCTTAACCTATTGTATAATATTTATTGTATAATATTTATTTATAGGAGGGACGTACTTGTGGTCATTGTTAGTTTTTGATGGCTTATTAGAACGCAAAGAGCTGGGTTTTGACATTGAACTTCCATGAATCAGCAACGTAACCTAGTTGCTAGTACGTGTGCAAGGACATGAGAACTCACAAGACACGGGCAGATGGGTCTCGCCATTCACGGATCAATACAGGAAGTCCCCACATCCTACACGGAGCTGTCCCCCGCCCAGAAGTGTGGCATTGGGTCATGAGTCATATCTGCTTCGGATTCAGGTAGTCGAATGAGAACGTCCCTGACAATTTCCGGGGAGCCTGGCCCCACAAATCCCTGGTTTCTAGGTCTCATTTCCATCAGCAGCCTTGGTCAACCCACTACACCCCGCTAGGAACCATCCGTAGACAGAGGATCTGAAACCCCAGATATCATTGATTTGTCTGCGAGAGTTCTGTCAATAACTCACAAGGAGAATTGACCTGGGTACCTCCCCTCGCAGTCATCCATCTACGGATTTTTATCTCTATCTGCTTTTTTTTTCTTTTTAATCAATAGATTTAGAGAGAGCAAAGGATAGAGGAGACGTCTTTAAAAATCTCACTTACCTCGCCAGGACTCATTAAAAGCAATTTTGTTGGTATGAATGCAAACGTTTTTCTTTCTTTTTTTTTTTCTTGTACTAAATACATCTGGTTGAGAGCAGTTACGTGGGCGGAATGCCAGTGTTTAACACTGAAATCTCAGAGGGAGATGTAATTGTTCTCAACCCACCGTTCTCTGGTATGTTAAAGTCCGGCTTTTACGCAGAAACACGCGCGGGGCGGGGTCCAAGCCCCAGGCACGGTGGCGGTTCTGTCGCTCGGGGCCCCTGGTCTGAGCAGTGATTTGAGGCCGACCCTTGCAAGGACCCGCAGCCCCTAGGAACCCCCGCGGCTGGGGCACACTGTGTCCGCTGTCTCGGTTCCGAGGCCCGGGGCCCTGGGTTTTGGCGACAGTGCGCTCGGGGGTGGGGGGGACAGCTTCACCGCCGCCCAGGACCCCAGCCCCCCTGGCCCCCTGAGGCCTCGGTGGTCCCGCCTCCCTCGTACTCAGCCCTGGTCCACTGCTCTGCGGGTTGTCACAGAAACTCGGCCAGCCTCCTCGGAGCCCCGGCCCCGCCCCGGCATTCCTCCCCGGTCCCCAGCCCGCGGCTCGTCGGGGAAGATGGACCGGGACCCCCGAACCGCTCCGCCCCGCGTCACCCATCGCCTCTCCTCCGGGCCAGGCGCGTCCCGGACTCAACCTTCAACCTGTACCGCGGCCCCGCGGCTTTAGGGGTGCGTTTCCACTCTCACCGTAACGTCTGCCCCCCTGGACCCCGCCTCCCCCTCCCCCGTCCCTGTCTCTGTCCACTGCGGCCTCGCCTCTGCCTCGGGGCCCCCCGCCCGGCCCACCGCCCGGCCCACCGCTGCGGCCGCTGCCCCAGGTCCCCCCGTGTCCCCGCGGAGCGCAGCGGGGGCCACCTCGCCGCCGTCGGAGGAGATGCGCGCTGGTGGCCGCTGCGTTCTGGAACGTTCTGGCCACGCCTCTGCAGTCTCCCCGCGTCCCGCATTACCGACTCCGAGCGCCAGGTGGTTCCAGACAGAGCGTGTCACCGCAGAGCCCGCCTCGAGCCTGAACCCACCGGGGTTGCGGGCAGGTACGCGGACACTCACGGGAGACCGAGGGGGGTGGGTACACACAGCGACCCCCAGCACACGCCCTTTCCCAGGGCGGGGAAGGCCCGGCCGTGGGGCGGCGTCAGCACAGGGGCCTCTGTGGGTGCACGCAGGAGCCGCTCAGGGGGGCGGCAGCGGCCTCCCAGCGCCCCGAGGCCGGGGAGTCTACCCGCGTCCCCCAAACACCAGCGTGGGTACTTCGGGGAGCGTGATTCGAGGGGAGCCATGTGCTTTGTCGGATGAAGTTGTCACCCGAGAGGAAGGGGATTGACATCTGCTTCATAATTGTTCTACTTTTTTTTTTTATCTCTTTTATAGTGAACACATTCACTTTTATAATTAGAAAAAGCGATAATGAAACGAGTCAGCGCAAAGTGTTTAAGGACGAGCCACATCCGTCCTGTGCCTTGTGGTTCGTGAGGGGCCCGCAGCCCTGGCGGGCTTCCCGGCGAGGGTTGCTTGCGACCCCCCGGTGACAAGGAGGGTCCACGAGGCCACTGGTTCCCAGAGTCTCGCCTCCCGAGTCGCTTTCCCTTTTCAGCACCGTGGACAGCGGCGCCTTCCGGCAAAGCTGCGGAAACACCTTCCCACCCACAAGGGTTTTCCTGCGAATCCGGGCATCTCATCATGTCTCCCCATCCCCCGCAAAAAATAAATAAAAACTGGGACGCTCTGCGGTGCTGATCTCTTAACTCTGTCAACCACGTTGTGACAGGGCCCTGTTTCTGGGGTCCGAGGCCACGCGTGGCCGCAGAGGCCGGGATGGGGAGCAGGCACACGGGCATTTGCCTCTTCGGCTGGGAGACGCCCAGCCTGGGTGGGCTCGGTCAGGTCCGTGTGGATGCAGGCCACCGATGGGAACCTGCCACCCGCGACTCAGCCACATCCAGAGGCAGGAGCGTCATACAGCAGATGCTGTTTGCTTTTCGGTCTCAGGTGGCCGCCCAGAATCCATCACCTGAAATCAAGAACCTCTCTAGCAGCCAGGGCGGGGATGAGCATTGTAATTCCAGCCCTTTCTGCCTTTGCACGTGGAAGCAGGCTCAGCGTCCCGTGGCACGGGGCCCTGAATATTTCCTGTGTGTCAGGCCCCACAGTCGTGGTCTCTGCGAATAATGGGATCTCGAACAGGCTTACACTAAGGTGTACAGTCCGAGCTATGCTGGCTATTTGAAAAGATGACATATTAAAAAGTGGTCCACGCGTTTTAGGAAGCATACCCACCTGTCTAAGAAAAGGTCCCTGCCTGCATCCTCTGAGAGAAATTCCTTAGGGGACACTTGGTTGCTTCGTAAACAGTATAAAGGACCTCCTAGCTAGCAGGGGTGCTCCCGCAGAGTCGCTTCTTGTATGGCCCTTTGATGAAAGTCAAGTTCAAGTGAAGGTGGCTCAAGATAGTTCTACTGGGAGAAAGAGGAGTGATTAGTTCACGTAGCTTCATGGATCTTCAATTCTCCTTGAAATTTTGTTGGAAATTTTAAGTTCTAAATTAAATACTAACAAGTGATGTTTTGCACTAAACGAGACCCAAGGGATCGTGAGACGCGGCGTCCGAGATCTCCATCGGGTCCGTGAGGAAGGGGGCTGCAGGGGGGCAGCTCAGAGCACTCAGGGACAAGCTGCCCTCCACGGCGACCCGGTCTTACCTTTTAGATGGACAACTTTACCTTTTTAAAATGCGTTAGTAGCATTTTTGGTGAAGAGTCAAAGGAAATTTAAAAGCTCTGAGATCCGTACTGGAGACCTCCAAGTTGATTCACAGATAAAGTTTCTATCTGTGAATTAAAAAAAAAAAATTGCAAAAGCTACATTCCCCCTTCAAGCATCACGAGCCAGAGACTAATATTAACTTCCATTTTTTACAATGAGGAAGCGGAGTCACCAAAAATTTAAGTCAGCTTCTGTGGTCACCTGGCTGGTGAGCAGTAGGCATGGGGTTCAAACCCAGGGTCTGTATGCTCAGCTGCAGGCCTGCACTCTCTGCCGAACCACAGATATTTTAAAACTTAATTTGTACGTAAGCTTTTGGTCTTCGATGCAATAACGATACATGCTGTGAAGTCCAGTGTGTGTTTTTCTTATTTAAGATCATACATTTTTTAGCAAGGGGAAGCAATGAGAACATTTCAGAGCCAGCCAGCAGATGGTTTAGGAGGCCATTTAATAAAATCCGATCGCAGTTCTGTTTGTTTTATTTCATTCAAACCTCACAACAGCCCATTAAGGAAAGTTAAATATCATCCACATCTATTCCGACTCTGAACCATTAGGATACGTTGCTTCCCAGACAGACCGAGGCACAGAACCTGATTTTGGATCAGATGCAGGTACTCGCAGGTTAAGGAAGATGTGAACTGTGTCTGAGTCAGCAAATAGTTCTTGAGTCACTGCTGTGTGCGCTGTGCCATCACGGGGCTGTGAGCAAGAGGGAATCCTCATCGAGGTGACACCTCATTGGGGCAAAGTGGCATGAAATCCTCGGAGGGCTGACTCCTTCCCCCTGGGGTGTGTGGGGCATTAGCCACCGAGGACAGAGCCAGGAAGTTGACACTTAAAGATGGAGTAGGGTTGAATGGGCCGAGAAGAGAGGCCAGCGCAGGCAGAGAAGAAGCACAGGAAAGAAGGAAAAAAGGCATTTCTGCTTCGCTCATGAAATAGAATAAACACGCCTCTCTAGGTCACCAAGAATACAATTATTTTACCTCCAGATAAGATTTTAATTCGAGAGAAAAATCAATAGAAATTATCAAAAGGATCATAGAATGAAAAAGCCAGATACAGATCAGGGTCGGCACACTGGATTCATGACTAAGGCACTGACACGCAACCCTGAGGAATGGGGGTGAAGTGGACGGAACCCCCAGACCAGGCGCTCGGCCCGACTGTGCAGAGTCTGAACAGACGCTGTCACGTGACCACCACCCTCTGCTTTCAAGGTTGGTGTTTACCCACTCTGCTGCAGAGATGCGTCTCACCAGGGTTTTTAAATATTTACATGTGTCGGTGAATAATTTACGGCTGGCACTCAGGACCTCAGACTCGTGAATAATTAACACGTTCGTTTCAGAGCTGCCACCGTTCTGTGGAATGACGCAGGACATTGCCCAGCATCCGGTGCTGAGAGTTTTGTGGTGGGGATCAGGCACTCTCTGGGTTCCACGGAGGCCGAAAATAAAGACTATCAGCAAATAAAGGAGGATAGTAATTATATGTGCCAGGCACTCTCCCTTTTAAAAAAAGGAAAGCGGAATGGTACCGTAGGGGAGTTGGCAGTCGTCATAGCGACACTGACGAGTAGGTTTTATCGACTGTGGTTTTAGCTGAAGGAAGGGAGCCCAGGACACCTGATTAAATTCTACATTGTCTCTCCCACACTGGGAGTAGTGGGAAATATAAAAATATAATATATATACACACATATTAATTTTTTTATTTCATATACATGTGAAATAGAAAAATATTCCATAGGCATACAGGTATATATACAGACACACCTATAGTTCCACTCACCACCAATGTAATTCTTATGATGGTGTTTTTAGGAAAATAAATTTAATTTTTTTTAAAAAAATGAGAAAATAGCCTAAGGTTTTTTGTGTGGCTGCCGTCTCACCTGTCACACTGGTCACTCCAAAACCTTCCTGTCTAACCTCACTTCTTTCAGAGAGTTCAGTGTTCGTGGTTGGCATTTTCATGTCAAAATAATTCTTCTTTTTCAAAAAAGAAATGTCAAACTTGGCCGCTTTACACGATCTATACGAAAATCAGAATAGTCAATATCATTTTTCACTGAACTGCTTGTCTTTCTGTGTCGACGGAGGGTTGGGGTGCGGGCATCGGTCACCTGCGTGGGTCATTGGTCGTGAGAGATATCATGATAAAGGCGTGTCTT
>PVKZ01006807.1:0-30070 GCA_004027375.1 Macroglossus sobrinus | reverse complement strand
CTTCCTTCCTTCCTTCCTTCCTTCCTTCCTTCCTTCCTTCCTTCCTTCCTTCCTTCCTTCCTTCTTTCCTTCCATCCATCCATCCATCCATCCTTCCTTCCTCTCTCCCTTCCCTTTCCTTCCTTTCTGTCAGATACTCCCCAATTCTTATATTTATGATCTAGTGAAGTACGACATGAAATATTGGGAAATAAAGTTAGGATAAGAGGTATTTTCTCCTTTTTTCTTGCCATAAATATATATTACCTGGTGAATGGCTGTGGATGATTAAATGCCATACCCACTATTTCAGACAGGATGGTTGCTATAGGAGTTCAGAAAATGGGGGTAATCATGCAGATTAGGGTATTTGGGAGATGCTTCAGAAAATGAGGAGACTGAGTTTGCTTTCAAGATAAGCTAATATGAAGTCAGTCTTTCCCACTTCCACTAGACAAGACCTTCATTTCCAAAAAGCAGACATATAAGGGTAAAACTCAGGAACCCAAGTGGGTTGACAGCCCCAGGCCTCTTCCTGGGATGTGTAGGAAATAACAAGCTATGGACCTTATCTCTCATTCAATCTTGCAGTTCTAAAGAAGGCACTTCTCTCCAAGTAGGAAGCTTGCTTCTCCCACTTGCCTTCTTGGTTCAGTGTGTTATATTACATATTGCATATGCAAGGAAAATGGAAAACTGAGGAAGAATACTTAGTAGCAAAGTGGGACAGGACAGCCTATAAGGACAATTGGAGAATTTTCAAACTCTCCAGAATCACTCTTCCAGAGAGTGACCATGAAGAAAACAGATCTCCTCAAATACCTTCATATGGTGACACTTAAATCACTCTGCACAGTTAAAAAATCCTCAGGTACTAGGAGAGACTAGAATGGTAGCCTGAAGCATTACGAACTCATGAAAAATTAATTCAATCCTCAAAGTCAGCACCAGTAAGGACTGTTCTTCATAACAAAAAGTTCTCAGTTGCATTATTAAAAACACTGCTTTGGAGTGACCAATTAATTTCAAAGGTTCCACACACTGCATTAGAAGTTATCAAAGACAGATGTGCTGAAAGGGCCCCCCCACCCAACAAATCCAGTGCCCATCTGTTCTCCCAGGGTTATCACTGAGATCCTTATTATCGTTCGAGTCCTTTTGCTTTCATTTTGATCTAAATGGTTTTTTGGTGCATTTTTCCTTAAAAGCCCAATGGAGAAAAAGATCAGTGAAATTAGTCTTTTCCTCCCAGGAGCCAGTATCAGCTTCGACCCAGAGATCCCAGGCTCTCACACACATTCTGGTCACATCAAGAAGGGTGGGGGCTAGGGGGACAGTTGTTGGTCATACCAGCATTTGACAACCCAAGAATAAAACTGTGACATTCTTCGAGCAATGGCAGGAGATGGGGGCTTAGGATTATTGACAGATGTATCCCATTTTAAGAAACCCCACTATTCAAAGGTAAGTATATAAACCAGATAAAGCTTGAAGTGATTCATCCATTTACAAAAGAGGACCCACCATAGGGTTCCTTAAAAATCAGATCCCCAATCTAGTTAACATATTTCATTGTCCACAAAACACCAAGTGTTTACTTGCACGATTTCTGGAACACACCTATTATTTAAAGAATAATATATCTGTTGTACTACTACTACTAATGACTTCTCCTTATAGAATGCCTGGATTTATGTGTCTGTCCCTGTGCTGACACTTTACATAAGTAATCTCATTTACTTCTCTAAACAGCCCTGTAACCTACATATCAGAATCTCATTTTATGCTAGAGAAAAATGACTTGCCTGAGGTCATATAGCTGGAGCAGAGCTGGAATTCAAAGCCAAAGTCTCTGTTGCTTTGCACTTTGCCATTCTGGTATCGTTAGAAATCAGATTCAATGGCTGTGCTCTAAGTCTCATTAATTTGAGCTGGCTGAGACACATGACAGTTTAAATTTGCTAGAAAACTCTGAATCATAAAATATGCACAGGTTATCCACAAATATATATAATGCGTTGGTGATTTCATTGTTTGCTGGAGATCCTTCAGGAATTACTTATTTCAAGAACTTACAGGCCGTTACCCCAATACATAGAGGTAATAAGAACGCACAACTAAAATGCATGAAAATATTTTGTTTCCTTAAATTGATTTCAAACAACTTTGTAACCTGCATCACAGTTTCTTCTGAGGACACTTAACACAAACTTATGCTCAAGGGATCACAAATTTTTGAATAGTAAGCCTTGATGTGATTACTCTTTGCTTTAATTTCTTCCAAACTCAAGTTCTTTGTCTATGTCATTAACCTCTTTGGTTTAGAAAAAAAAAAAGAGAAGAGCTCGCATGTGAAAAGCACGAGCACCTTCTCTCCTCTCTCCAGCTGCCCAGCCAGCAAGGCCGGCAGATTTAAGGGGGAGCAGTTATCTCTGTCTTAACCAAGTCAGGCCTCACAATTAGCAAAGAGAAGGAGTAAGAGGGATCTTGATGTTTGGAAGGCATGTGATTTGGGAGTTTAAGATTGAGGTGATGCAGTTTCTGGCCAGATTAACATTAAGAATGATATAAGAGACCCAAATATTAAAAAAATGTTCATCAACTTTTTTTTTCCATTCTAGTAAAAAAAAAATGTGGATTCTAGATAGGAGGAAACTATGCTGACAGGAGCAATGCGTAGAGAGAAGCAGAAAAAACCTAGAGAGGCCAAATTAATACATACCAGAAAGGGTATCATTTTATACCCAGTAGGCACTAGGATGGCTATAACAACAACAACAAAAAAGGACAATGACAAGTGTTGACAAGGATGTGGAGAAAACAGAATATTCACATATTATTGGTATGAATAGAAATGCTACAACCACTTTGAAAGTTTCTCAAAAAATTAAACACAGAATTACCATTTGACCTAGTAATATCACTCCTGGGCATGTGTGCATGCACATATACACACACAACAACTAAAAACATACATCCACAAAAACAAAAACACTTATACACAAATGTTCACAGCGGTGTTATTCATAATAACCAAAAGGCAGAAACAATCTAAATGCACATATACTGGGGAATGGATAAACAAAATGTGGTACGTTTATACAGTAGAATATTATTTAGCCATCAAAAAGGAATGCAGCTCTGTTACTTGCTGCAGCATGGATGAACCTGGGGACAGTATGCTAAGCAAAAGAAGTCAGACATAGAAGGTTACATGTTACTTGATTCCATTGATATGAAATGCCCAGAAAATGCAAATCTATAGGGACAAAAAAAGTGGATGAGTGGTTGCCAGGGCTGCAGGGAGGGGCCGCGGGGCAGAGACTGCTAAGGTAGCGGGTTACTTTTTGGGAGGATGAAACTGCTCTGGAGATAAACAGTGGGGATGGTTGCACTACACCACGAATATACTAAAAACCACTCAATTGTATACTTAAGAATTTTATCTCAAGAGAAAAAAAGAAGAGACAGGCAAGGGGTTTGCTGGAAAGAGAACGGCCCCAAACAGTGGTGCTTTACCATCTTTCAATTCAAGGAGACTGAGGACCCAGCTCTGCGCTCTGGTCCAGTAACATGTAACCTTCTATGTCTGCCTTCTTTCACTGGCATCAACAACAGCAGTAGGCATGAGCATCCTTAGCTCCCCATGCACAAGCCTAACTTCTTTGGGGAAGGGGCCCCTGTCTGTCGCAGACAGGAAGGACTCCCCACAGCTCACAAGTTGCTCTGGGGCAGAGGTGCTGGGTCAGCGGTTGACAGTCTCCTTGCTCTGTGCAAAGAGTCTGTAACGGCTACAGCTGCACAAGTGAATGGGATGGCCAGGTTCTTCCCGAGGACAAGCTCCTGGGAGCTGTGGATTTTATTTCCAAGAATTTCAAGTATTCAGCAGCAGTGGGTGCATGTAAAACTTTAAGCAATCCCATCTCATTTTTAGGCCATTTCTATCAGTGGCAGAGGATGACGATGTATTTCTCTGTGGCGTGTCATGGTAAACAGACCTACATTTGAAATGGGGTGGGGAAGGAAAGGGTGGCAGGAGAGGGTGACTCCTGCAGGTCTTGAGCCAGCGGGAGCCAGCCTGAAGCTTTAGGTGTGATGTAAACCGGAAATGTGCAAATTGGGTACAGCGACACTCGCAGCTTCCCCAGTGCTTGGGCTTTCCTTCACCCCCAGAAGAGTCCCTTTGGGGTGCTGTTTCAACAGGTTTCAACAGCAAAAGAGAACTTGTCTTAATCTTCTAAGACTTTCTCCAAATACGGTCCATGCAGAAGACAAAAGGCTGAGATGAAGCAATTTACTTCCTAGAAGTGTTGATATTTCAAGACCTGGGCACACCTGAACACACCTTCAAGAACACTGCCTGCACATGGCAGGTATCAGTAGGTATTTACTGAATGAATGAATGGATGAATGAATGAATGAATATGGGTTTATTGAGCATTTACTATGTGCTAGGTTTTTTACTAAGGTTTTAATTTATTATCGTGTTTTAAAGGCATGCAAGTGACTTGCCTAAAGTAATACAGCTTCTAAACAGCAGATCCAGGATTTAAAATGCAGCAAGCTCTTACTTTCTACAGGAAGCATACTCTACCTCACCATGGTGAGTTAGAGGTCCATGCTCTGTGTTCCGATAGCATCCAGCTCTAACCCCCATCTTAGTATGTACAAAACCAGATTATAAGTTTATGTTCACTTTTCTCTCATCTCCCCTACTATACTGTGTGCTCCTTGATGCAACGGCTGACTGTGTTTTGTTCATGGCCCTATTCTTGAGGAAACACCACCACAGTGTATTACTCAATGTGGACATGAATGAATGAATGAATGAATGAATGAATGAAAGAACTTGATGAGTAGGAGTTGTATAGACTGGACAGAGAAAGCAGAGAATGAGGTATCTGATGGACAAAGGCAAAGGAGAAGGAAACGGTATGAGGATGGAGAACCCCACCCCAACCCCAGGGTATCTTGTCTGTGTGCTTAGCTGCAGGTAAAGGGATGGCATTGCCTAGAGGGACCGTAACCAGGGATCTCAAAGCAAATTAGGGGGCACCGGGTCTGGCAATGGAACATCTGTACTGCACATTGTGGGCGCCAGATGAAAGGCATGCAAAGAAAAGCAAAGATCACAGCACAATTTTTGCAGAAATGAAACATTTCTAAATTAATACAAGAAGGGAGGTGAGGCTCCTGGAATTGCATACACTGAAGAGGATCCTGGTTTCCCCTGGCATTGCTCTGAAAGTAAGTAGGTAAATAAGTAAAAATAAGGCACAAGAGAGACGAACAACTTCTTCTGCGTATCTGAAACCTCTCCAGATCTGTAACCTCAGGGTATACTCTGGAAGATCGGAGTTGAGAGGTGGACTTCAGATTTAGAAAGGCATGAAGAAAGCCACAAAAGGGCTGGGAGTCACTTTCTCCTTGCCCTTCACCAAAAATACATTCTTTTGAGCACCAGAATCTGTTCAGCAGAAAGCAACAGTGCCCCCCAGCCTCTCGTGAATGGAGGCTCACTCTTATCTCCCCATCTCTCTCCACTGCTAAGCCCTGTTCTTCCAAATATTATGAGCCCCATGTGTGTAAAATTAAAAACAAAAGTGATTTCTTTTTAGAGATAATTCTCCTACCTCCCTTTTCTCCATCCTTCCCAACAGCCCTCTGCTCCAGGCCTAAACCCCTACTTAGCAGCTGGGTGTCTGCACCGGACTGCCAAAAACACCATTTGCTTTCTATATTCTGGGCTTTGCCACAGGGAGTCTACTCGGCCACAGTCAAGACACACTAATTCCGACATTATTTTTACTGGCAACTTCACTTCTTTAAGGAGAATTCAAGTTCTATTTGTAGACTTGGAAAAACAAACACAGTAATGCATAGCCGAAAAAATATAATTCACCTGGATGTCCTGTAGGCATCGCGAACTCAACATGTCCAAATCTGTGCTTCTTGCCGACAGTTCCCTGACCAATTCCTTGAGCCACCTCATCAGCCTCATCCTGGTGACAACAGGCCCCACCCTCCCTGTCACTGCAGCTAAAAATCTCAGATTCCTTTCCCCCCATGCCTCTCTGCTGCTTTTCGAACGTCTCCAAGATCTGCGGATTTTACAGCTAAAATGTCTTTTGAACCCAACCCTTTATCCATCTCTGCTATCTTCTGTCCTAACATGGGCTCTTATGCCTGTCTTTATGGGGTCTCAGCCTTCAGCAGCCCCCAAGGGGCTTCATAGCTCTTTGGCACTAATCTACCTTTCTACTGAGCCCGTGACCATCATCTCCCAGGATGATTCCTTCCGTCCACTTGGTCTGACCGAAATCCCTGATGACACTGTCACTACCTGAATGTGCTGTGAGCTTTCATGTTTCTGGGCCTTTGCACATAGGTTGTCTCTTTTTTTTGCTGGAAGACTTGCTACCCACACCTTCTGGCTCTTTCCCCTGTGCCCTAGCAAACCGGATATCACTCTGTGATGGGCCTCAGCCCAGTGTGTCGCAAGGATGCACTGCACTGTCATACTCTCTTCTAGGTGAGAGAGGCTTGAGAGCAGGACCAGGTTATAGTGAACTCAGCACACGGTTTGTGGGAGGAAGAGAAGAGGAGGAAGGAAGACAGAAAAGAGGAAAATGAAGTGGAAGAGAATGTCAAATTCTGCTCCGCCACTGCTCTCAAGGTCCACAGCTTGCCCCCAAACATATTAGTTTCTTTTTAATGCCCCTTGAAGTTCAAGCTAGAAAGGAGAAACCGAGGCAACTCAAAGCACAGACTTTGCAGAGACAGAGGTTTGAATACTCGCACTCTGTCCATGGGTGGTCTTACCCAGCCTCACGTAACCTCTCAAAGCTTCAGTGTCCTCACTCTTAAACAGAGAACCATCGGCTTCTCTAGGCAGGGCTGTCTTAACGTGTGACCAGCAGGATAAGGTATAAAACATTCTTGTAACAGACCCGGCAGTTGGTAAGCATTCAATGAATGATAATTTTTATTATTGTCCTCAGTGGTCTTTTACTGAATACGGCTCCTCAGACTATAAGACAGTCTCTGCCATGGTGAAGCTGGTAGTCTAGTTGGGGTGATAGATGAGGTATGACAATAAAAATAAAATAAAAGGAGATTAATTTTCTTAAACCAGACTTACCAGATTTAAGCATCGCCATAAATATGGCTGTTCACAGCAACAGTTATTTAGTTTGCTTATAAACTTCTTCCAGTATTGCTGCCAAGTACTTTAAAATTGTTTGCACTTTTTAGCTTTGAGTATAAAACCCAACAAGTTCTAGTAGAGTCATACAGATTACTAAACAGCACTGTACTTTCGCTTCAGATAATAATAACCATATTAAGTTACCAACTCTATCTCACTTCTACAAGTCACATGAGATTCTTCTGGAAGGAATCACAATTTGGAAAAGGGAATCCAGTTCCCCTGAGCCACTGGTTTAGCTGCTCGGATAAATTCTCCATTTAGTTAAGATACTGTTCTTGCTATGCTGAGTGCCAGAGTAGACTGAGTAAAGAACAGGCCAGAGCTTGGGCTCTTGGTAGTTGAGCGTAGCGCTGGACCTTTAGTGGGTGACTGAAAATCCACTTGACTGAACAGAGAGGACAGTCAGGCAACCAGTTTTCTTTTGAAAACCAATAGCCTGCAAGGGAGCCGCTAGAATCACAATGGCAGGTAGGGTCATTTCATATGTTAGTCAAGACGTCTGTCACTTAAGCTTTCTCAGGGCATATGAACATGTTTGGAGTTGAAAAAATTGTATTGGCTCCACTACACAAAAAAGTATAAAGTCAAAACGATATGAAGCAAAATGATAAAAATTGCTTTAATTTTTCTGTAAATTTATGATACTTAATGTGTGATGTAAGTGCAGTTGACTATGTATGCTATCATGGGAGGTGGGACTCCAAAAAATAAGAACGTTAGGGTTCTTATTTTCTGTAAGGTAATCAGAGAAGATCAGTAGGAATCTATACACATAAGTCCTGGAATCAGGAATTGCTTTGTTTGACTTTTGGTCCCTTAGGTTACATTGTTAATCCTTTCTCTGTCCCCCTCTAAAAGCTCTCTAAGCAGCAAAAACCAGCGGCAATGGAAGCAGTCAAGTCACAAGAAAGATCCAAAATGTGGAGGGTTTGTAATTTTTCGATCTGTCATGAGTGGACGCATGAGAAGTGCTCATTTCCCTCCAGGAAGTCCAGTCTGGAACCACAGACTCCTTGCTAAATGCTGGCAAGTTTCTAACTGTCCCAAGATGTATTGTAGTGGTAAAAAGAAGTGACCTTAAGATATAGAAACTGGCATATGGGGATGACAAATGATAGAGGTCATGCTTAAACCTGTCAGACAAAAACCTACATTCGGAAATGGGTGAAAGAGAAACACAATGAAAGTGTCCCGGGTGGGTTTGTGGTATTGTTTTAGTTGTTATTGGCTCCATGTTGGTCAAGAAAAGCTGCCACAAATGTTCATTCTGAACCAGGTCGGCGGTGGCCTCGCCATGTTGGGCTCAAACACTGGTTTCCCGGTAGGATTCAGCCATTTATTACTTCTTGCCAGTCTCCCTTCCTCCTATTTGTCCTCCTAGTAAATGACATGGCCCCAGAACAAGAGATAAAGAAGAGGTTTGTAGGGGAGAGCATTCTCTCCTGTTAGTAAAAGGATGGAGTGAACACACCAGCAGACCCCAGGTCTGCTGGACCACACTGCTTGATGTCAAGGGCTCTCTCACCACTCTTCTCACTTACTGCCCAAACCTCACCAGAGGAGAGTTATTCAACAGTTAGGGATGGAGTGCTACATCTCCTATGCACAAATACCCCAAATCTATGAGCTCTTTCTTGACAGTGAACACTGAGCCTTATCTATCCATCCACAGTTATGTTGTGTGTCCAAAACAAAAGCTCATCTCATTTCCTCTTATCTCACCTTATCCATCCATCCATCCATCCATCCGCCCACCCACCCACCCACCCACCCATCCACCCAATAATTATTCTCTCTGACCAGCTTTCCGAGCACAAAGTTGGCCCGTGTTTCTTTGAAATTATTGGATTTATGCCCAGAGAATTCATTCACTCAACAAATATCCATTCAGTATCTGTGACAGGCCAAGCACTGTGCGAGGCCATCGGAATGTGGTGATCGGCCAGGCCAACATCGTGTCTGCCCTAATGAAATTTATAGTCAAATAAAATGCCAATTAATGTTAGGATTTGCCTAACCACTGCCCTCTTTGACCTGGATACGTGCAGCCTTTAATAGCCTTTTTTTTTTTTTTTTGCAACTACATAACCCTGTTCATACTGAGCTTGCTGATGTCAACTGTGACACTTTGATTTTCTAACTAGGAAGAATATATATGGAGAAAAGGAGAAGCCACGGACACCACAGACGGATCACATCCACTCCTTCTTGAAGTCTGCATATACCTAGCACATGATAGAAATATGTGAATGAATTTATTGGCTTTATTTACTTTATGGCTCATTTTGATTCAGCATCACTCCAGCAACCTGCTTTCTTTATGGAGACTGGTTTGTTATTTGACATAACCTCTCTCTTATTTGAATTTTTTAATATTTGAAAATACCACTAGAAAACCATCAAGATCTGTATCCAAAAGATGGAAAACTGAAAGCTGGCTGTATCATAAAGTTCATGTCAACTTTTGAACTTGTCATAAGTAATCAGGAGTAGACTCTGTGGGTCCTTCAGAACCAGAAAGGAAAAGGACATCAAACATTCAAGGGATCAATTTAGATTCATAAAAAAGAATAGAAAGGAAAGAAAATGAAAGCCAACAGAATTAATGCTAGCTTGATTCAAAAATAAATTGCCATTTAAAAAAAAATTTCTAGCCTTTATTTTCCTCCACAAGACACTGTGGGACCATATATAAAAGAGAAAATCAGAGCCGTGGGTGCTGAATCTCAATTCTCTATTTAAGTTTCCTCCTGCCCAGGGGTGACTCCAAGAAGGAAATGAATTCTCAGTGGGGGATCCTGTAGCTGATTAGCTTTTACCTTCCAGAGGAGATGTCAATCATGTTAATTGGAATCAATAGACAGCTGTTCGGGGACCCTAGATAATTAAGCAAGTCATAAAGGGTAGAATTAGAGTTCCCTATAAAAATTAAAAGGGGTCTCACTGTTTGCTAACATTTTAAGCCACTTTGACTACCTGAGACCTATTCTGATTTAAAGTCACTAATCAAAGAGTGGCCGACTTTTTTTCTGTTGTTGTTGTGGGAAAGAAGAGCATATTCTCATCCTGTGGGAAAGAGGAAAATCCACCGTTAGTTGAAGTGAACTTCCATGGCACTCCAAGGGGAATCTACAGTTGTGGGGTTTTGAGCTTCAGAGCCAGGTTGTTTTATAGAATGAGAGAAAGAGAGAGCGCGAAGGAGGGATGGAGGGAGGGAGGGAGGAAGAAAGCACATGCAAGCGAGCATGCAATAAAGCATACCAGCCCTCTGGGCTCTTGTCCATTTCAAGCTTACACCTTGGTGTCCCCTAACCAACCTACAGAATCCATAATCTGTGCTCCAGGTCTTCCCGGAGGGTGCACAGAGCAAACTTCACAGGAACGGAGAGAAAAGACAGACAGACACACTGATAGCAAATTACAATAACCGGACATCCCTAGCCCCCTTTCAAAAAGACACCCCTCCTGCCAGAGCACCTCTCAGAAATGCATGTGCATTTTTATGCCCCCTTTAAAACTTGAAAAGGAGCTTACATACCACCCCCACCCTGCCCCCACCCCAGCGCACACACATTTGCTTAAAGACAGAGGGCTCCTTCACCCACATGGCAACATGAAAAGAAAATGAAATTCTGTCCCAGGCCTTGTGATTTTTTTCTTCCTTTTCCTGAGTCAATGAATGCCAGATGTTCTCACGACGTCTTCATATCTTCAGGACGGCCTGCGAGTATACTATTTATTATTGCTCAGAGGTCAAGTTCCATAACAGAGTTATAAGAAAGCTGTGGTCACTCTTTTTGTCTCCTATACTTAGGAGATACATGTGGCGAGAGTGGTAGGCAGTTCTTCTTTCTACAGAATTTATTTCCTCGCGGCCAAATAACTGGGTCAGATTAAGAGCAGAGGTGGTTTTCCCGCCTTAGGCAACAGGAAGCTTGTCAAGGCCGGCCAAGCCAGACAAGACTCTCCAACTGTCAGAAGAAATAGAGGTGCGGAAATGTCCAAACGAGTGAGTGTGAGGGCCAGCAAGCCCGTCTGTCAGTGATCTGTAAAATGTGGCAGGTCACATCCTCTTTGGCCTTGACCTGGCAATGTCTCGGCCCCAATAAGCCAGCATACTTCCGAGGTCTTTCAAGGTTGAGCTGGGTCCTAAGTAGAAGGAAAATCGGTTTCATTCTGCACCACTCGAGCTTCCTCTCAGGCCACTGCTGAAATCCTGTATCATCGCCTCTGCCTGGTGCCTACAGAGTCAATTGGCCTTTTCACAGGGATCACCACCCACCTCTGCCTCACTCTTTCAAAGCATAGGCGGATGTCGCAGAGAACCTCGGCCTCCAGGTAAACATGCTGAAAGGCGCCGAAGCCCATGGGGAAGCGGGTTGCGTTTGGTCTGGACATCAAAGTGGCTTGGCAACAGGCACCGGATGAAGCACGTCGGAACAGGAGCCTGGATTATTGAGACCAGGGCGGCGGGGCTGTACCTGTAGAGTCTGCTGCTTCCCGTGCAAGTGAATGCCCCTCTGACCATTGCGATCGCTAGAGCTGGCCTTCCTTTTCTAAGGTTTTTTAACCAAACAAGACACTATTGATTTCAGTGTGGCTCCCGAATGAATGAAGGGTCAATAGATTAGGCTGGGAAAACAGGTTTCCTTCCTTTTCCTCTACCAGGAAAACTCAGGTTGTGTGTGTGGCTCTAGTTTTTAAGAAATCAATTGACTTCAGTAATCTGATTTGCATTTCGGTTTCTGGTCTGACTTTTGAGGAAGGGAACGTTCCCTCTTGCTTTACGGATGCAACTGCCATCTTTGCCACTGCTTCCTCTCTAGGGGAGTTCCTCGGGCTATAATGTTGCTTTGGAGGATGTGCTAAGTATTTATAGACGAGAAACAGGGATCGTGGGTTCTTACACTTAATATGACATATTCTATATTTTATGAATGATCCTACCCTCCACCCGATTGCATAAACCCAAAACATGGGCATTTTTCTAGACGTGCTTAGCTTCTAAGACTTACTGAATCCATTTCTATTCAAGTCTGGAATTTTACGCCTTTTTTCTATTCGCTCCCTGTGGTTGAATTACATGCCCTCAAAAGATATATTTATGTCCAAACTCCTGTGCTATATATTTATGGATATATTTATGTCCAAACCCCTATGCCACTGAAAATTTGTGTCCCCCTCCCCCAAATTCATATGTTGGACCCTTATGCCCAATATGATGGTATTAGTAGTTGGGGCCTTTGGGAGGTGATTAGGCCAAAAGTGTGGAGCCCACATGAATGAGGTTAGTGCTTTATAAGACAGACCCCCCACAGAGCCCTCTGCCCTTCTCTCTGCTATGTGAGGATACAAGATGTCAGCAGTCTGCAAAACTGGCACATTCTCACCAGACACAGATTCACCAGCTTTGATCTTGGACTTCCTGGCCTCCAAAACTGTGAGAAATAGATTTCTGTTGTTTATAAGCCCCCCAGTTTATTATATTTTGTTATAGCAGCCTGAATGGACTAAGAGACCCCAGGGCCTGTGAATACGCCCTTATTTCAAAATGGGGTCTTTGCAGATGTAGGCAAGATGAGGTCATCAGTGTGGGCCTTAACCCAACGTGACTAGTGTTCTTCTAAGAGGAGGAAAACACCGTATGAAGACAGGGACACACAGGAGCAGATGGCCACGTGAAGTCGAGACAGAGTTTGGAGTGATGCTGCCACAAGCCAAGCCACACCTGAGGCCGCCAAAAGTTGGGAAAGGCAAGAAAGGACCCTGCAGCCCCGAGAGACTGCAGAGGAGGTGTGGCTCTCCCTAACCTTGATTTTAGACTTCTGTCTGCCAGAACCATGTGAGGATAAATTTGTCTTAAGCCGCCGTTTGTGGTAATGTGTGACAGCAGCTTTAGGAAACTGGGACACTTCTGCAATCCAGGCCATAGGGTCTCTTAAGACCACATGTTCCTCCTCTGACGAATTCTCTCTGTGGCAGCAAAGATCTCCCCAAAACACAAACCCAAATTCACTTTCTGTCTTAAAAGTTAACAGTTGACTCAAGATAAAGTCCAAACGCCTTAGTATTATTAAGGTCCTCCTTGATCTAGCCTCTTCAGTTCCTGCTTCTCTTTCATGGGGATCCCTCAGTCATATGGACGGATGTCTGCCAGGCTCTCTTGGATCTCCTAATATTTGCTTTTCCTCTGCTTAGAATACTTAGAATACTGGTTAGGCAAACCCCCTTACTTGTCCAGCTCTTATACACCTTCTAATATATAGGTTTAACTCCTTTTGAAACCCCTCTTTGAAACCCCTCACCTAGCGGCCCCTCTTCTGAGTACATGGTGCATGCCTTCGTTATATTTCTTACCATGTTGCACAGGAATCATGTAGAGTCCTAGATCCTGAAGTTTTTGAGGTCAGAGGCTGTTCTGTGGCCCCAATGCCTGGCATACAGGCTGGCAAGTAGTAGGGAATCCGTGACTATTTATTGAATAGATGAATCTTAAAAATGAATGACCGAATCTCTAGTAAACTTCAGTATGGTTGTTTCTCAACTGATATTGGAGACTATCGATTGGGGGAAAAGGAATCAGTCCAGTCAATCGAATTAAATGAGGGTGCCAACCTTGAGCAAGTAGCATGCTAGGTACCAGAGATACACCTGGGAATAAGACAGACCAAGTCCTTACTTTCCGGAAAGAAATTTCCATTGTAGATGGCAGATGGATAATAATTGAGTAAACAACTAAATTTTGGATAGAGATATATGCTAAAGGAAATATAACAAGATAATACAACCTATTTTGGGCTCTCTGAGGAGGTAACCTTTGAGGTTAGACTTGAATGGTGTGCTAAGCCAAAAGCAGGACATTCAGGCAGAGGCTGAGCAAATGCCCAGAGGCAGCAACCTCTTGACCTGTTTAGGTAAGAAGAGCAAGCAGGCCAAAAGGGGCTGCAGCTTAGGGAGAGCACTGGACAAAGGCATGAGAAAAAGTCAAAGAAGCAGGCAGTGGCCGAAACAGGTAGGGCTTTATCCACCGTGATACATCATTGGAATTTTATTCTCGATATAACTGGCCACCAGCGGAGGCGGGCTTGAGCAGAGGCAAGACACGCTCTGACCCTCGCTTTCAGTAGCACTCTGGCTTCCCCATGGATGTGGGCTACAGATGGCAGAGTAGAGTCAAGCGGGCTGGCCAGGCAGCTTCCAAGAAGTCTAGGCGGAGCTAAAGGGGGCTTGGAGGAGGCAATGGAGTGGGGAAAGGGACCTGCCTAGGTTCTGGAGCCTTCACTGCGGGCGGCAGGGCGCCCTTTCTCCTAAGCCCAGGGGATGAGGATGGAGATCCTACTTGATTCTCAGGACTTGTGGATTCCTGGCTGGTTGATTTCCTAGCATGGAGAAAGGTAGAGTCCAAAAGATTCCTGATTAGTTATGCCAGTTTTTGTTCCTACTGTACTCCATTAAAAAAAAAAATACATATATAAATGGATGAATATTAGCATATCCATGTGCTGCCTTTCCAAATCACCCCTGGAGAGGCCCAGGGATAACTGATTTGTCTTTTTGATGTGCATTAAGTGGAGGGATTTTCGACATCACGTTGCCATCAATAGAGAGGTTTGACTTACGAATTATTTAGAGCTTGCAACAGATCGTTGGTCACCTCCCAGACATTCATAGCTGGCAATTTCTTAAAAAAAAAAATAGATTAAATGAGGCTCACAGTGACTTCAGCATTAACTGCTGGCTTCCAGGATTTGTGCCTATTTGAGGCAGAATTCCTGCCGTTCCTGCAGCTGCTGATTTCATGGTTTCCACTTTATAATCACTTTAAAGGACAGGGGAGCAGATTGGTGGAGCTGATGGTGCCCCGTGGCTGACTTCACAGCCCCCGGAAGAGAAAGGTACCCTGGCAGGAGTGGTGGCATGGTGCCACAGAGGAGCATTCGATCAAGTCAAAACACTACCACTCACACGCTGTGTGACCGTGGTGGCTCTCTTAACCTCTCTGGGCCTTAGTTTTCTCAGCTGTAAAATGCGAAAATGCTATCTGCCCTACCTATTCTCATAATAACAAGAGCAAGCATGTTATAAGTGAAATGATGTTAATATTTTTAAAATGCTCCCTGATACAGGTCTCTCTTTCCGGTAAGCAAGATCCTCTCACTATATCCTACATGCCATGAAGGCCGCGGTGACATTTGCTGCTGCAGGTGACGTTTGAAGCTCAGGGAAGGTGAGGGGGAGGATATGGCCTAGTGGTGAGCGCCCTTCAATCAGGAAGGGAAAACAATGCTCTTCTGAACAACAGAGGAGAAACGCAGAGGGGATGAGACTTGGGGGGAAGGGGAAGATGTCCAGTCACCCCATAAGCCTGAGTCGAGGTCTGGAAAGATGGGTCAAAAGGTAATAATCCTCAACGGGCTGAGTACAGCAGGGCTTCCCCCTCTCATCCCTTTCTGCGGGGGAGACCGCCAGGGCCATGTGCCCTGGCCCCAGCATGTGGCCACCAGGGAAGCCTGACAGTGGTGGTATGGTGAACTCAGGCAGAGAGAATTCAGAAATAGAGTTTCGAGAGTAGAAAAGCAGAGTGTCAAAAGTGACCATGAGCTCCTGCTGGGAGACATGGAAGGTGGCTCAGAGCAGGGAGCTGGCGGGTCCATCGTGAGGCTATCATGTGAGGGTGGCAGGATCCGTTAGCAGAAGCAAAGGAAGGAGTAAGTTAGGGGGTTTGAAAGAAAATATGCCTGAGACTCAAGAGAAGCTGTAAATGTAGGTGGAGCCCAGGTATGGGGGTGGGGTGAGGTCGTCACAGCCCCCCACTATGCTGAGAGCAGAGACCACAGCTTCATCGCATGGGCTTCAGCAATGGGTACCAGATGTCCAGGGGGGAAGGGGCCAGCACACTGATCTAAACATCTTACCTTCCACCCCTGCCATGAGTGGTAGGTAAGCTTCCCTCTGTGCCCCAAAGAGACCACTTAAGCAAAAAGAGATGGCTTTCCTTTTCATTGAAAAGTTGAGGATTCTCTGTTTCCCTTTTCAGCAGGATGGGGACTTGAGATCAAGGTGATATTAGCTTTAGAAAATCATCAGTTACCCTGGGTGCTTGCTGGGTGAATGAAAAGATATGCCCTATTCCATGAGGTAGAAGGAACGAAATTTCCTTCAGTGTCAAATGAGGTGAGTGCTACTACAGATGCAGGGACTGCCTCGTTCTCCCAGAAAAGCTGGACTCCTCACACTGCTTCTTAAAAAGTTTGCCCATCCAAGGGGCTCCTTCCCAAAGGGCTTCTCCCCGAGCCTGCGACATCCACAATATTAATGTTGATGGGGTAAAGTACGGAACTGATGCACATATATTCATACCTTTCTCCCCACTAGCATTACAATGCAAATCCTTGTCTGCCTGCTTTTACGGCCCTGCCTGGCACTCCGGGGAGAGGCACGACCCGGAGAAGCGAGGAAAGCGAGCCTGATCTCCATGGAAAGGCAGAGTTAGAAACAAATGAGTTCTGAAAGGTAAGAGAGAGGACTGAGGAGGCAAGAGCAGCTCAGGCTACATTTGAAAGAATATTTGGGGGAAGCTGAGAAGCAAGGGGCAGATTGTGAGGATACAGAGAGAGAGAGAGAGAGAGAGAGAGACAGACAGACAGACAGACAGACAGACAGACACTGACTGACTTCAGAGAAATTGTGTTATGTGATATGAATGAAATCCTGTGCTGAAACTTGTTTTCAGACTGATTGTGGGGCATTCTTTTCGGATGTTGGTCTGTGGTTCCATCTGAAGGCTTCGATGTGTCGGGACAGGCTGTAGAGCAACTTGGCTTTTTATGGACTAGATTAATTTCTGATTGTTTCCTACTTTGGCTGTACTTCGCCTTGGCAGCCTCCTCATATCTTTCATGAGATTCAGACAGAAGGCTGAGACCAGAGGGAAGAGTAAGATGGCCTCAGGTGTGTAAAGCGCCATCTCCCCAGGGAAAGGACTCTGTGACTCCAGAGGGTAGCAAAGAAGAACTTCCAGAGTATTCCATGAGCAAACATAGTGAGGATGTTGCAATGTCCAAAATGAGAAAAACAGGTGCAGGAGAATTTATCAAGAGAGCTGTGAGGAAACCCTGAAGAAGTGTTTCTCTTAAAGCACGCACTGCAAGAACAGTTGCTTTTGTCCTGAAGCTGGTACTGAAGGAGCACATTACAAGCTTATGGGATCTTTTGACCTTGGTGATAAGAAAGTCTCTATCAGAGTCCTCCAGACAAACAAAGCTGCAATTTCTTTGGCTCTAAAAGGCCATAGAGTTTCTACGAGGGACAACACCCTCCCCTCTTACCCCATAGTTGGGCAGCTCGCCTGTCACACCTACTTGACAATAGAGATAGAAAGAGCAACACTTTTAAGCACATCCTCCTTGCCAGCCACGGTACTGGACATTTCAGAAGCATTACCCACTTAATCCTATAGCAAGTCTGCAGGGTGGCATCAGGATCCCAGTCTTAGTGAGATGTCAAGTCATTTCCATAAGCCACACTGCCAGGAAGCAGAAGAGCAGGGATCTGAACCCAGTGCTGTCTGTCCCGAAGCCCTGGCTCTTCCCCACGATGGCACCGCAGAAGTCCCAAAGGGACATCTGGGGCTTCCTTCAGCCCACAGACACACTTCATACGCTCAGCACGAAGTTGAAGACAACTTTTGAATTAGTGGCCAACATTTTAAAGGTGGGGATTTCACTATTCAAAATCCAAATTCTGGCTTGAATTAAGACCACATTAGTAGACCTGAGCACAGCAGCCCTACATCTCCCTGGGGCCCAACAGGTGGAAGCTGAGGAGCCACTGCTCCTTTGACAGACCAATTTGCTACTTTTGTCTCTCCGGTGACCTCCCCAGCCCCACGGGCACGTGGGTCCTCTAGTTCCGTGTGCTGCCTTAGGTCACCAACTCCTCAGATACAACTGCAGCATGAGCATCACCGGCAAGCAGCCTGGATCGGGACTCTGCATGTCTCCTGCTTTCTCTACTGTCCCAGATGACACGGCCCCATCACCTGCCCCTCGGTGAGATTCCAGGCTGAGCTTGACCAGAAGCACAGATGCAGAGCGAGAAGAGCTGTGGCCAGCAGCATGAGTCCTGTGCTCTCGGGCTGTGGGAGGTGCTGGCCACACCTGGGACTGATCCCCTCGGGGCCTGGATTAAAAAACTCGATGACTGTTTAAAATGCTGCTGGGAAAACCCCAGGCCCTCTGCCCGTCTGCTTATGATGAACCACCCGTTCGCCCTAATCACGGACTGCAGTGGTGCCTGCATGGCCTGTGGGGACAGAGACACCTGGGCTTGTGTCCTACACAATCACTTCCTATGCTGTGTCCTTGAGCAACTTCGTAACCTCTCTGCACCCCAGTGTTCTCATTTGCAAACTGGGGCTGTGAACAGAATCTACCTGATTGGGATGCTATGAGAAGTCAATGAAGTGATCCGCTAGCGTGGTGTCTAGAAAAAACACTCGATAAATAGAAGCAATTATCATCCTTTTATCATCGTGTTTCCTTCTTAGACAACTTGGAGAGATTTTCAACTCAGGACATGGAGGAGAATGCTCCTTTCTAGTGCTGTGAACGCTGTGTGTGGCCTCAGTGGTATTTTCGGTGACTTTCTCAGCAATTCGGACCATGGAGCCAGAACAATTCATATTTTCTATGCACTGTGCATGTGACTGCATGTTGACTATTGAGGTGTACTGCACTAGAATTGGGTATGCTTGTTCTACATAATTCTCCTCTCACTTACCTATAACTATAAATATCATTCTTAGACCTCATGAAGTCTACCTGCCACTTGGCTCCCATTCCAGAGTCCTAACTGGGGAGTGTCCTATTAACCACACAAGGTGAGGGCTGATGGAGAGACACTCCTATGAGCATTTGATCCTGTCTCATCTACACTTGAACTTATTACAGAGCTCTGCCTGAGCCCCTCCCAGGATGCTGGGAAGGCTGAGGTTGGCTTCATTTCTGTCATATTAGCCAGTGTAGCTCACAGAGCCACAGTGCTGGGACGAAGAAGACTTTAAAGCAAGAGCCCATGAGACGCTCCCAGACCTTCCTGGGAAAATGTTGGAACATCATTCATCTAAGGTCATGACTTACACCCTGAGAAACAGCCCCCTTCCCCACTGCTGGAGACCAGCGTCGTGACAGTGCAATCGTTCCCCATCCCCACCCCCCACCTCTGCCGTCAGGAAGGTGCCCAGAGAGGCTGAATCCACACCTCTACTTTGGGGACAGTTAGAATCTATGTTATCTTAGAAAAACTCCAGGAAGTTTATTTGACAGACCTTTGTCAGTCATCTTTCTAGGCAGAATCTTTATTGCTAGATGATAAACTCACCCAATTTGTTCAGTGCTCACTAAAGCTTTACGGATGCACAGTATTGCTCACTGAGTCTGTACGGATGTTTAGGGAAAAGCTCTGATAATTGCTTAATCCTTCTCCTTACCTTTATGGTATAGACGAGGCCCTCACCCTGAGTCTTCACCTCGTCACTTACCATCTAGCCTCTCCTCCCTCTCCAAGTCTATCTGCTTCTTCCCTCCTCCCCTACTCACTATGCTTCAGCCACACTTGTCTCCTGTCCCTTGAACTTGTCAAGCTTTGTCCCTCCTTCTTGACCCTGCCACCAGTCACTATGATATTGTTTTCCTACTACCTTTAAAAATTATTTCATTTACTCAAGAATTTGGTTCTTATGGTCTGTCTCTCCCCAAGACAGTGTAAATTCCATGACAGCAGAGAGTCTGCCTGTGGGGTTTTGTCACTCTTGAGTCCCTCTGGCACAAAGTTGGGTCCAATAAATTGTCACTGTTGCCATCATTTGCTCATTAATGCTCCCTCCCTGTCATACCCATACGGAAAGGTTCTCAATACAGCCAGCAAGGAAAAAGACATTAACTATGAATGAGAAGACGATCTAAGAAGATGAACAAGACTTCCATAAAGAAAATGTGTGTGGAGGTGGAGAGGAGAGGAGAGGAGAGGAGAGGAGAGGAGAGGAGAGAGAGAGTGAGAGAGAGAGCGCACGCGCGCGCGCGCGCGAGAGAGAGAGATTGGGGGAAGGAAGAAGGGAGGGAGAGGGAGGGATTAAACCTCAAAATCAAGCCTTCTCTAAGATGTTGCTTACATTTTGGAATGGAAACTTCACTTGTAGGGACTGTTTTACATATGCACCTGTTGGATTGCCTGCCAAGCTCAGATAAGACACTTGGACAAATTAGCGCATTGGCAGCTACAGATACAGACACAGGGAGAAGTTCAGAATCCTAAATGCCAACCGAGCCTGAGTGCCAGCTATATGCCCCGAGGGCCACGACTCTCCATGATGCCACATGTGGGACCATGACAGCCAGTTCTGTACTCTCCAGGGTCACTTAGGGTCTCCTTTTACAGGGTTGCTTCTCAGCATCCCATTACACTAGATCCATCTCTGGAAGGGGCGGGGGCTCATGTTTCCTCCTACCAAGAGCAGACGATACCCCTCAGCTTTTCCTCTAAAAGTCTCTGCCCCTCCAATCCTCCCATGTTCTCTTAATTCTTTCATGGCTAAAGGAAGGAGTGGGGTCAGACTTGTCAGAACTGAGGCTCCCAAATGCCACTGCATTCCATCTGGACTCCGGATGCTCTCTCCTAGTCTTTACACCCCGCTGGCGACTGGAAGGCTCCACAATCCATGCCACCTGGGGCCACAACTGACTTCCTCCCCGGCCTGAGAAAGACAGAGCTGCAAGGGAAAGTTTTATGTGTGCGATGTGGACACCGTAAATTAGAACCCAGGCAGCATTTAAATCTGTGAAATGCAAAGGGAATTTAAATACCAAGCCAGCTATGCAGGCAGGTGGCCCCTGAAGCTCCGGAATGTTCATCTCACGCTAACAGCTTGCACATTTATATTATGGTACTGGAAGCAGTGAGCAGAAGGAGTGGAAGGTGTTAACAACTATTGCAAAATATTTCTTTAAGGATACATTTCCTCCATTTCCTCTCAACATAAATTCTGACAACACAAATGTAGTATTTATCCGTGAAATCATGTATCTGGGAGGACTGCTTTTAATTTATGGAATGATTTGAAAATGTAGCCCTTTAATCTATACCGGGAGTAGCTGGTTAATGTGATGTAATTAGCAGGGTAAATTATTTTCATAAGGAAAGGGTTTAAGGCACAAAATTAGCCCGTTGCAAATGAACACCTTTCCATTCTGCTCGATGCCAGACAAATGGATTCTGTCGCTCTCCTTTAAACAGATACACAGATGCTCTTTTTGGGGTTATTAAAAGTCAAACTTAACTCTTGTGACTCACCTGTGACTTCCTAGAAGGACCCTAAATGAAGAGAGAAGGGGAGACGATGGGACAGAACGACCTTTGCCTGCTCAAATGTTTCTTGGCTCTGGGCTACTGCCCGTTGACTGTTTGGGGGGCCGACACAGAACCTTGTCTTCTCTAGGTCCAGCAAGAGCAGCGGTGGTCCCAGGAGTGAACGCCAACTCTGTGTGTGAGGCCGTATTGTACAAAAGCAGTTTCAGACATACAGCCTTATTTGCCACTCACGAGACTCAGCAGGTGTATCATATCTTTTTTTTTTTTAAATGAAGATGGAAACCGAGGCCAGAGAGATGAAATGATGTGTTTCTAGTTACATTACTACAAAGTGACCGAGGAGGATTTGAACCCAGGTCTTCTGCTGCCAAATGTGATGTCCTTTGCATGCATGTGTGCTGCGTGTCATGCTACCCACCTCTGAGAGCAGCTATAGCAGGGGAAATCTCTCCCCTCCACGCACCTGCTGTGAAGCTGTGTTTCCTTCAATACTGCCCAGTTCTAGGAGCACCACCTACGTTCTAGGGATTTCCTGTTGATGAATCCTTTTGGACATTTCATAGAGACTCCAGAATGTTATAGTTATTGTGGACCCCGTTGAACCCTCTCATTTCAAAGGTGGTGAAATAAAAGCTTCAGAGGGATTTTCCCCAGTAGTTTTGAAACTAGAACTTGGTCTAATAGCTCAACTTGACACTGTGAGCTGACCTTTCATGCCTACTGTCTAACTTCTTCCCTCAAAATGTTTCCTTTGAGGAAGGTGTAGAAGTTACTGCTATCAGTCTTGAAGAGATGGAGGCCAAGCAGAGTGAAGTTTACATAGTTAGACGGACATGTGCAATACTGGTGAACAGGTTCAAAGCAGGACCTGTAGATACTACCGGAAACACTCAAAGAAGATCTCTTAGAGAGTCTTAGATGTGTATAAAGAGGAGATTAATGCCTCTCCCAAATCAGCATTTCCTCTCTCACCACCACATAAAACATTCAGCACCCACCTTGATAGCAGCTGTTTATAGTGTATCACACAGGGTGCTTGAATCAAAGACAAGAGGAAAATTCTCCCTATTCCATTCCAAATGACAGTGTGGAAGCCAGTACACAGAACAGGCAGGGCCTAAGGGTCATGCCAGAGTCCTCATACATCCAATTCTCCACAGCTGGGCGGCCTCTCTGCATTGTGTGCAGGGTTGTGCCAACGTCTTGGTGTCCCCAGGAGTTCGAAGCCTGTGTGCCTAGGGAACAAAATGGAGGCACCTGACCTCCACAAGTGATCCTCTTTTTGGTGTGACTTTTGTCTTGACCTCTGACTTGACCATATTAGGCTTCCCACTCATTGCCGGGAAATCTGAAGGCCAAGTCATCCTCCCCAAGAAGTCCTTGGGTCCTGGGAACACTTCTATTCTCATGGCACTGTGGAGAGAGGAGGGAGAGCTGCAAATGATCCAAGAAGGCCTGTTCCATGGGCCTCGAATTTTTCTCTTGTCTTTCTAACACAGCACGCACCTCTACTCACTTCCCATTAGCAAAGAGGGAGGGAAAGGGGGTGAAGGAGGCCCCAGAGTTTATATCAAGGCTACTCAAATCCGACACGCATCAGCAGAAAACTGGACATCACCCTCATAGTCTCTTGAATGATGATAATGTTTTCAAGGGCTGCCATCTTTATGACAGGCACTGTGTTTTATAAACTATTAATTGCAGTGTTGCTTATAATAATACAAGTCTTAAAAACACACACTTTGCTAGGCTTGACTGCAATCCCAAGCCTAGAGCCTATCCTTTCCTCCCTCCTTTTAGCATGAAGCACTAGAGCCAGGCAGTGGGGAAAATTTTTTGCTAAAGTAGGATTATCTGAGCCACTCAAAGATAATTACACCGAAATTAACACCATGACGCAAAATGGGCAAAGGACAAGAAGAGACAGTCCACAAAATAAGGAATCCCAATGGCTGATGCATGCATGAAAAAATGTTTAATCTGACTTGCGTGAGGGAAAAAAAAGCACAAAATAAATCAACTACTGCTCCTTGTTCCCTCAAACCTAGAAAATAATATTAATCATAAAAATTCTAATTGACAGTATTGGATAATATGAGCAAAAACATTAAAATTCTCTATTCCCTTTGACCAGCATCTAAATTTTTCAGCCAATAAAATAATCATGGCTATGGTCAAATACGTTTTAAAAGGCTATGAATTGTAGTGTTGCTTATAATAACACAAGTCTTAAAAATCATCTAAATGCACAATGACAGGCACAAGTTAATAAATTATGGTACATCTATGCAACGACATAGTTGGCAGACCTTAAAAAATGATTTTGTAGAAGATGATTTAATGACATGGGAAAATGTTCATGATATATTGCTAAGGCAACAACATGATGCCATTTCTGAGAAAAAAAAAGTGAAGATAAATAGATGCCTAGGAAAAGACAAGAATAACAAACATGTAGTATTAATAGTAAAACAAACTGTGATTGTTATTCTGCTCCTCCTGGGCATTTGCAAAAATTTCCACAAGGACCACATTTTACATACATATATACATGTATGTGTATATATTTATATGTATGTGTATGTGTGTGTGTGTATTTAAAGGATAAAGAATGAAGACTAATTGCCACAATAAGCCATGGGGCTCCCTTTATTCTACACAGGACAATCCATCCACCTCTGCACCTCTAAGGCGAAAGAGCTGGCAGACAGAGGGAGGATGTTGCAAGTTTTAATTCTTAGCCCAATGGCCAATATAAATGCAGCTGAGCCTTTGAGTCAGCCTTTTGCAAACTCACACACTTCCAGCTGGTAGGCTTTGCAACTTACATCCAAACTAGTGACCTAAATGTAGCTAGGGAAGTGTTCCAATTGGGCTAAGCTTGTTAGAAGCCTCTGACATTAGAGGAATGCACTGGAGGGTGTTGCAAGCAGCACTCCATAAAACACAAAACACGAGCTCTGAGAGACAGCGCTTTCTGTCCCCTGTGCTTTCCTGTGTCTGCAGGCTCCCAGCCTCCAACATAAAACAGTGGCTCTGTTGTGCACTGCAGAGAAAAAGAGGTAGGCTTTGGCCAGCTACTGCTACCATGCAGGGCATCAAACCGGGCTGGAACACTTGAGGAAAATTATTTAGTTATGATCATTATTAGCTGCTTTTAATCACGATAATGAACTAATACAGCAGTACTTATGCTTGGGAAAGTCAAAGAGGATCCATTAAAAATCTAATTAAAAGCCAGTCCTTAAGAAGAATCATGGCTTATTTATCTCTCTATTAGGTAATATAAACTAGTGAACTGTGCAGCTTGGAAATTTTCCACCAGTCGAGTCGGTAAGGACTATTCCCCATTCAGCCGTAAAGTATAATAAATCCTGCTTGAAGGGAACTCTCACTATGTTTTAAGAAGAGAGACAATGAAGGAGGGAAAAAGAGGAAAAAAGTTAATAATAACATTTCTTCATTTATTATCTTGCTGTTTTCCAAAAAAGTGAAAAATATATATATTTCTACAGAAAACATAAAGAGTAGTCTGTTAGCAATAAGTTTTGGGAAATAGATGATGCTTTAAAATTATTTACTATGGGCCAAATATGAGCTAGGTATTGAGGTAAAGAGATTAAAGTAAAAGGAAAGTAAGGCTATTAAGATGAAGCCTGGGATAGTCAGAAGACAATACTGATCACTGGAGGGACTTGTTTAAGGTAGGCTACAAGTTATTCTGAGCTTCCTAGTGGCCAAAGCAAAGAGAGATACAAAATTTCACAACATAGCAATTGTTCTATAGAAATAGAGTTTTTCCTGGAAACCAAAGGCTGAAAGGAATGTCTCTGGTGAGTTCCCCAAAAACTACGTCTCCAACAATACCCTTAGAAAGGCCATATCTTGGCATTTTTCATAGGACTGCTTCTTACGAGGCCCTGGGGCACCCTGTGCTTTTTATGATGTCCCTTGTACAGCAACAGTTACAAAGGCCTAAAACAAGGAGGTCTGAGTGTCTAGGTGTCTGGTGAGACAGGCAGGGGGGAGGCTTTCGATGACAGAGCACACCTGGGCACGTGCACCATGCACATACAGTCTGCCCAGCTGGAGAGGCTTTGCTGTAGTGCTTTTACTCTACTTATTACGGGGAAACTCCTATTAAATATCTGAATTTTCAGAGCCTCAAAAAAAAAAAAAAAAAGAGTACTGAACGCTTTTCTTGTGATCCCACAGGAAAATGGTACCTTCTAAAGCAGCAGCAAGGCAGGTGCAACTCAATTTCAGTTAATAAGTTTGTTGGGTTTGTTTTTAGCCTCTGTAATGTACAAGAGGATAAGTGGGGAGGCGTAAACGCTGCTCCAGTGGAGCAGGAGGCGCCCAGAGGAAATACGAGCAGCGCTACCCTGTGCTAACCTCAAGACATGGGCGATGTGCTTGATGCAAATTCTCACAATAGAGGGAGTTACAACTACCATCGCTGATTGACAGAAGAGACGCAGAAATCCTCAGTGTCAGAGGTGGGAGTTAGATGCAAGCCTGACTCCAGAGATCTTCCATTATGGCCAGAGATTGTCATCCAGACGCTGCCCTATGAAGAAGGGCAGAAGAGTGACATGTGGCTGGCAGGTGAGGCATGTGAGAAGAAACCGCCACTGGAGGGCCCCAGAAAGCATAAGGCAGGTCTGTAGACGGAGTCACTTTAGGTCAGAGTCAGCAGGATGAGCGGTGGCATCAGAGGCTCGGTCCCCACGTGTTCCACTAGCATCTCTGAGCACCAATCATGTACCAGGTCATATACAATTCACTGGAGAGGGAGGGTCCCTGCCCTTGGTCCCTGAAGAAATCCCGTGGGAGGGGGCTTGGGAGCCTGAGAGAAAGACATCTAACTTCCAGTGGGGGCTTAGCATACTCTGCATGCAGTGAAGTTATTTACCACAGGTAGAGGCAAATGTGAGAGAGAGCATGGCCTATCGAGGTTTGGAAAGAGGAGAGGGGGAGAGGAAGAACAGAGAGTGGGCAGGGAGGCAGACAGATGCATAGATGGAGTGAAATAAAAAAAAAAAAAGTGTGGTGAATGTGTAACTCATGAGGACAAAAAAGCAAGCAGGAACCTATTGAGTCCATGAAAGAGTTGGGGTTTTATTTTAAGAGCAGTGGGGAGCTTCTGAAAGATTCTAAGCAGGATAAAGTCAAGGTCAGATGGGCGTTTTCAGAGAGGTTACTATACCTGCGTATGGAGGAGGCTCAGGAAGGTGGGATGAAGACAGGGTAGTGGAAAAGGCCAGGCAAGAGGCTCTGAGATGTGAATGAGGGCAGTGGCAGTGGGAATAGACAAGGAAGGGGAAAGGACCAGACAGCCAGACAGCGGGGAGGCAGAGAGTCTTTTCAGATGCAAACTCCTAGGTTCTGGCTGAAGGTGACAAGTGACTCAGAAGAGAGAGAGGACTTTCCGGGATTGCCCCAGGGTATTGCTGTGGGGCTTTGCTGTGTGTGCGGATGATGCATCCAGGAGATGATTGCATGTCTCTGGGGTTCAGGGAGCATCCCAGGGGAGTAATCCACGGCAGATGGCAGCGATCCCCCTTGGAGAGGCGGCTGCCTGTCGCTATGCTTCAGGATTAATGTCTAACTCTGCTTCTGGCCCAGAGGAAGAGAAATTTTTTGATCACCACTCATTCCGTATCGGGCAGAATCTCAGGATGTCTCCTGTCACTGACCATATGTTGCAAAGTGGACTAAAATTTGAGGTTTCGGCTAAAACTCTCACCAGGGAAAAGCAAAAGGCAAACTTGAACTAATTGCTCCACCGGTTGAGGTGACCTTTAGAAACAAGCCTGAACTTTGTCAGCGCGCTATCGGTATTTCCATCAGGAAGTATTTCAACCAGCTAATGTTTGCCAACTGGGAGGACCAAGTGTTCGGTTCAGCATCAGGGTTCCTGTGCTAATCTGACCTTCTGAGGTATTTAAAGATGCAAAGGCCAGACTCATCACTTGAGTTCCCAGACCCATCGCCTGAATGCCAGCTTGCTACGTCTACCCACGTATGCCTAGACTTTCTCTTTCCCTTTTCCTCCAGCAAAAAAAAGCCTGATGCCCTAACTTTCAGACCGACCTCACAAACTTCTTACAGTGGATGCTGTGGAGCCGCCTTAATCATCATCAATGATCTCCCTTCAAAGGAACCATGTGTAACAGACACTTGGGCTTTGGAGCCAGCATTCGGGGTTTGAATCCTGGCTTCCCCACTTCCTAGCTGTGCATCCTTGAGCAAGCTCCTTAGCTTCTATAAGTCTCCCCATTTGTAAAATGCAGCTTGTAAGAGAATTCACCTTATAGGTAAGGTGATTATGAGGCTAATATGAGTCTCACGACTGTGCTTATCACTGGTGGTGGCACATGATACGTGTGGCCATCGTGATCAGAAAGTTTTTATTACACTTAATCACACAGAAAGTGCTAATTTCAGTCCCTCGTGGGAGCCCACACAGCTGACACAAAAACCAGGGACTGTGCTTGTTTTTCTTCTTCTTTATAAGCAGAAGCAACAGATGAAATAATTACTGGAGAATCCAGTACCGCTCGCTATATTTCACTTCTCTCCGAAGTAGCAACAAGAGCAACCCGGAGTTTAATTAAACTCTTATTCTGTGTAAAATAAGGGACGAGAAAGAGGCTTTGAGGGAAAGGTAGTTCATAAAACACTGATTACTGTGGTGGAGGCACACAGAGTGACAAATGACTACACCAGAAAAAGGCATCAGAAGAGGGCTTTTTCTCACTCTAGAAGTTTTCTCTGAGTCACACACAGCCTATCTAATGAAGCTCCATGCCTTCGGGACACTCTGTGCTCTCCACTTTCCCCTAATAACAGAAGCTTCCAGTCAGGGACTTTCTGTGGCAGCTCTGTGACTGCAAGGCATTGCTGGGGGCGAGCCCAGAACCGAGAACTCTGCACTGACACTCTGCCTGCCCCTTCTCCGTCCACTGCAAAGGCTCTGTGCTCTTGAGTTGCCACCAGGACTGACGTGGCCTCTCGCTCAGGGGATAGCGCCTCTGGCCTCCTCAGTTCCTTGAGTGAGCAGTTGGAGGGTGAGACCAGGCAGGCAGAGGACAGGTACTGGGTCGTTATGGTTAGAGGAGAAAGGGAGAAAATGACAGGTGCAGAGCTCTTGGAATGTCACCGGGAAACACTAGAAGGTAACAAAAGCTCCCTTTGATGTTTCTTGGACCTAAGTTGGCTAGTTTGGGACTAGAACAATAGCTCAATTTTGAGCCCCCAAGAACCAAAGTCTCTTTTATTAACAGGTCTGGGAATCACTACCACCAGATTCTGGAAGCCAGTAAGGGGCAGAGGAAGATGGCCTTCCCGTGAAAGTACTGCATCGAGACAGCAGGGACTTGCTGCAGTGAGGAGGTGTGGTGGCGATGGGGGCCACACATTTGAGACTGTGCCAGAGAATAATGACAGACTTGAAAAATAAGAGCATGATTGAGTGCTGTCATCTGGCTCTGTGCTGTTTCATTGTCTCCTTTCCTCCTCACAGCACCCAACGCAGTCCAAGTCCGGTCCCAAGGCTGTCAAGCATTGTGCTCTCCTACATCCTACATGGACGTGCCTCTAGACAAGGAGAGTGACAACTGCACTGTCACTGAACTAGGAGACAGGAGACCTGAGATTAGCCCTCTACCCACTGCTGTGACCTTGGAGAAGTCACAGGAGGTCCCTGAACCCCAGATGCCTATCTCATCTATCAAACGATGTTTGTAAATATCTGTTGGCCCTTCCCCAGGGGGTTGAGAGGTGCAAATGACTCCAGGCATGCATGCCTTTGTATAAAATCAGCTCTTCCATTATTCACATAACATCTCTCCAGCTCCAAAGGGACTGTGATGAAAGGTGAGTACGAATGAAGATGTGACTTCCTTCTTATTCAAGGCTAAAGAGTCTCGGAAGGATCAAATGGAGCCGCAGTGCTAGCCAATCTGGAATGGTTCTGTCATCCTGACATAGCCACCCAGGGAGAGGGTCTGGGATGCTGCTAGCCTCCAGCTGAGCAGGGGTCAGCGCAGAGCAGTGGGGGCCTACCCAGGGAGGAGAAAACGTACCAGATCTTCTGCACGGCTGAATCACTGGCCAGAGTAAGCCCTTGGGAAACCTCATGCTCAAATCTGGTCTGAGCATCTGGACACTATTCCTGCCGCCTCTGGCCGTCCTCTGCCTCTAACATTCTTCCCCTTGCAGGCAGCACTGCACTCCACAGCAGCCCCAATGGTTCCAGCAAAGGGCGCCTGCTACTCGCTGAGATGCTGCCAGCCTCCAGGGCAGGCCCCCGCCCGCCCCGGACACACAGGTGGCTTCAGGGGGCCAGAGGCTCATCCAGTAATTATGGCGCATTCACTTAGTATATATTGGTAAATGCTCACGTAGTACAGGGACCATGAAAAGAACTGAGAAATTATCCTTCACACCTGGTATTTCACATACCATTGTTAGGCTTTTAATTTAAGGCTTTTTTTTTTTTTTTTTTTT
>PVKZ01006806.1:0-30038 GCA_004027375.1 Macroglossus sobrinus | reverse complement strand
CGTCCTGAGACGTTTCTCGCAGGGGTTAACCTGTGCCTATGTTCTGTAAGGGGGTCCCTTTGGGAAGAGCGGCATCTGAGCTCCTGGCGGCGTTCAGGCCTGGCCCCGAGGAGGGGAGAGGCCCCGTCTTTCAGCCGTGGATAGAGCCACCACCCGCTCCGCCCGCCACCGTGCAGGGCTTCGGCTCAGGTGTGGCCCGCGAGTGTCGGCCCCACAGCCGGGGCGTCTGCAGAGCGGTGGAGGGCAAGCAGAGCATAAAGGCCTCCACGCTTTCCGAGCTTCTGATGGGGCGCCCGAAGCGGCCCCCCAGCTTATGAAAAGCTCCCGGCCCGATTCCTGCAGAGGCCGTGCTGGGGGTCTCGCTGCTCGGGGCTGGCGGACAGGAAGCAGAGTGACCCGGACCAGGCCCCAGACCTGTGACCCGTGTCAGGGCGCAAACACATGCCAGGCCAGCCTGTCGCCGGAGGGAGCAGGACACGGGTTCCTGCAGGACCGAAAGGCAAGTCGGATCTCGGATAAATCAGACCCGCGGGCGTTGGAGGCCGGGGTTTTGTCAGCAGATGAACTTGGCCCTATTTTAAGCCACGCTCTGTACCAGCACTTCCTGTTTTTCCAAAGAAACCTCGTGTTTTGGTTTCTGTGACGATGGATTTATTGAAGCGTTTGCTTTTCAAGTGACCCGAGTTGTTTCCCAGCCAGAAAGTAAAGCTGGAGGTTCTGTGGCCACACACACACACGTGCACACGCACACGCACACGCACGCACACGGCAAGAGCACTGTCGTTCTCCGAAGACTGCTCGTCCAGGAATGTTTTAGCCTCCGTGGTGGCTGATCAGTGAGTGACGAACAAAGAGCTAATTGCTCGTCCCCGTCCCAGCCGGGTTTCGTGGCTCAGAGCTCGGCTTCTCGTCTGGAGGGCGGCGGGGGCCCCCGGGAGGACAATCGAGAGGGGGATTTTTGTTGTTCCTCGGGGCTAAGTTAAGCCATGTGTGTCTCTTTCGAGGACTGCTGGTCTAGCCAGTCAGAGCCCCGTAAATCCCTCTCGCTTCCTGCCGACCTTTCGACACCGACAGATGTTTTTTCTTACAAGTGTCATTAAGGCCTCTCTTCTCGCTGACCTCATCAAATTGTTTGGAGGCCATTTTCCTAAGTTTTGTTGCTGAAAATCATTTAACCCTTCCCGAGGCCCCCTCTGAGAATGAGATGACGCCGCCGCCTCCTGGTTCCACCCGTCTCTGTTTTGCCCCCGGGACCTGGCAGGGGGGAGCCGAGCCCGCTCCGGGTCCGGGTTTCCACAGAGCCGGGCAGATGCACGGCCAGAGGCTGCCCTGAGCCCCGCGAGCAGAGGGCAGCTGTGGCTTCTGCAGAGAAGCTGTGACGGAGACTCACAAACCAAGCACAGGGTGCAGGCCCTGACACGGCGCCGTGACAGAGAGCCTTCCGGAATCCGCAGGCGTGGCGTGCGGCTGGCTATGTGCCGTGACTGCCCCTCCTCAGACGTTGGGGGTCACGCCGCGGGTGTGACCGGGAGGGGGGTCCCCAGCAGGCACGCCTCACTGTGCCCGTGCGACCTGGACAAGTCGTTGCCGTGGGAGTGAGCCAGGCGAAGCTTCTGTAGCCGACGACGCTCTCCTCCGAGAGATGCTGTGTGTGTCCTGGGTGCAGGAGGGAGGTGGTGCTGTTTCTTTCCGTCGTCACGTGACACCGACACAGAGTACAGCGAGGGGACTAGCGGATCCCTAGAGCCGTCGCCCCCGCCCCCCACACCAGAGCTCTGGGGCCTGGTGACTTCCTCTGAGTTCCCTCTTCTGAAGGGTGTCTGCGGTGGGGGCTGTCCTTCAAGCACCCAGGGTGCTGGGTCCTCGCCCAGCGCCTCGCCCAGAGCAGATTCACTGATGGAGACGGGCGATGGTGCTGGTTGTGTTCCCCGCTGTGTAGATGCCGCATCTCTTGGATTCAGGGCAGCAGAGGGAGTGTGCCAGCTGCTCGTGTGTGGCGGGGGGTGAGCTGACACTCACACCCCACTTACAGCAGTGCCTACATAGCTGGCCATTAAAGTCATTCACATGGGTAAAAACGCCCCGGCCCTCCGGGGTTCTGCCGAGGGAGCCCCCTGCCCCCGTCCCTTGGTCCCTCTTTGGCAAGCCCCGGCCAGCGCCGGAGACGTTTCGGCCTGGACTTTGTCTCTGAACGAGCTTCCGGTCTGGCGTCCCTTTCTGTGGCTGCTCTGTCTGTCGGCCCAGTCTGGGGTGCACACACGCCCATGCCGTTCACACGGGCGTTTCCCCTCGGGTCTGGCCGGGGCCGCCTTTCGGGGCTGGGTGGGCGTCAGCTGTGGTTCAGGGGCTGTGGGTGTCACTGAGTGAGATGCAGCCGCCACGTTTGCAACCCGGCCGGCGACGATGTTGCTGAAGTCGGCTCCTGGGCTTCCAGATGTTTGTGCCAGGACCTCTGCGGGGGGTGACCCGGGGGCCACCGGGGGTGACCAGGAACACGGGCCAGGAACGACCTGGCCTCGCTGAGTCTCAGGTTCTCCGCAAGGGCCTCCGTTTGGACTTGGTGACTTCCCAAGACACAGAATTCTCCAAACACGCCACGGTTCCCCGGAAACCAAGGTCCCAGAAGCGTGTGTGATCGTGCGCGTGAGCGTGTGTCTGCATGCACGCGCCCCCAGCCGCCTCCAGCCTCTTCTGCCCCTTCTCGGTCCCCGGGGGGTGGGGGGGGCTTGCTGGCACCTCAGAGCTCCCGTCTGCCGTCCACGGAGCCAGAACGGGCTGCGTTTACACTCTGAGACTCCGAGGCTGCCTTTCATGTGACCTGTGTCCTTTTCCTCTGATTCGAAGAGCTCAGCCTGAACAGTCCCTGCGGTTCAAGGGCCACTTCTGAGACTCAGGGAGCGAGAGGGCTGTTTATTCGGCGAACCGCCGTGCAGAGGGTGGTCGAGGAGGCTGCATCCTTCATGTCGGGCCTGGTCGCCAGCAGATCTTTTTAATGGCCCCGGATTTATGGGCACATGGGCATGCGGGAGCCAGAGTGAGGACCCCGTGGGGGTTCATAGTTAAGTCTGTGTGTGGGACACAGCCCTGGGGTTTATTTTAAGCATCCGGGGTAAGAAAATCACAGGCGACTCTCCGTGCCCCGGGCCCATGGGCGTGCTGGCCAGGGCTCTGCAGGACTGGACCAATCACAGGCCTCGCCTCGGCGCGGGCCGCTGGGGACGTGTGGCGTTCTGGTGGCTTTCTGTCAGCGTTCTCTGTCCTGTAGGTAATGTGGGTGCCATCGGGGTTCAGACGCGTTCTTGGTTTTACCTTTTCTGTTGAGCTGTCCTAGTCCAGTGACCACAGTAAACTCGATTGATCTCTTCCCAAATCTTCAGACCCCCACGCCCCCTTTGGTCCCTCAGCCTCGGCCCAGGGCAGGTGGGGGCCCCTTGGGGGAGGGTAGAGTCCCCTTCCCGGGAAGTGAGAGATGCTCAGCCAGGCTTCACCTGGACCGCTGTCCCTGAGGCCCAGAGGTGTCTCTCCTCCGACGCTGCCAAAACAGCCTCAGCCCTTCCTCACCCGGTGGCCGCTCCGAGGTGGAGCCTGCCGTCCTCCCCAGGCCTCGGGGTCCGGAGCAGGCTGGCTCCACTGTCAGTAGGCCTGGGGGTGGGGACAGGCAGTGGCTCCTGTCCTGGGTGAGCCTGAGGACGTCACCTGGAGGTGGCAGAGGCCGTCCTCGTTCTCCGTGGAAACACACACACACACACACACACACACACACACACACACACACAGACGTACCTTCTGCTCTGCTGGGTGGTGCCGGGAAGGCCGAGGCCACCAGCTGTGCACAGAGTGGGCTGCAAAGATGAGTATGAGTCCCCTGCTCGTGTGCTCTTGCTACCTGTGTGAAGACAGGAGAGGGGGTTGCAATTTAAAAGATGGAAAGGGATCATATTGACCCCGCTCCATTTGCTCCACGCCCAAGTGTCCACCGAGCACGGGATCGGTGTGTGGGGGGAGGGAGCCCCAGCCAGCCCTCGGGAGGCGGACAGTTGAACCCCAGCTGCCTGGGGCCTCGCCACCTCTGAGATCAGGGATGGCTGTAGCGGCATCCATCACTCATCACACTTGGACTTACTCAGACGGTCTTGATTTTGAGGGAGTCCTCGGGGTGAGTGGCTGCATGCCATACTGTGTGTATCCACATTTCCATTCCAAGAGAATAGTTCAAGGATAGAGCAGGAAGAATGCTTTCATGGGCAGACGTGGCTTCCGCTCGGAACCTCCAAGGACAAGGACAAGGACAAGGCGGCCTCGGGGCTGAGTTCGTGGAGGAGTTTGGAGTCTCAGTGTCCAGCCTGAGCCCGGATCCCTGACCGGGAAGAGGTTATGTCCCTCGGGCCCAGCTGTTTAAGGGCCCGGCTGCGTCCTCTGCTGGCTGCCGGACGCCAGGGGGGCTCGTGGAGTCCTGGGCAGGCTCCCGCCTCTCGGGAGCTAAGGTCTGCCGGACGGGGCTGGCAGCGTGGGGCTGCCCTTCTCCCCGCCCTGGCTCACGGCGGGCAAGGCCACCCGGCCGTGTCATTCACAGGACTCTGGCAAGTGTGTTCAAGGCACAGATTTTCCAGAATCGTGGAGCGGACACAATTGAGAGTAAAGTCAGGTCAGAACACTTCTCTTCCTGTGTGTCTGCCCTGAACGCACAGGGGCAGCTGCTCAGGTGCTGTGGGGGTGTGGCTGTTGGGCCCACGGCCCCTTCCTTTGCCAGCTGGACCCCGTTCTGATGCCCGGCAGAGGGGCCACCGGGCACAGCCTGCGGGCCTGCCGGGCTCGGCGCTGTGTGACACCTCTGGGAAGCGGGCAGGTCGCGCCCTGTGGGGGCCGCTGCTTCACCAGCGCCCGCCCCCTGCCCGGTGGTCCTGAGCTTCCCCCGGCATCGTCCAGGCCAGAGCCAGAGGGGTTTCCTGGGGGGCGGTGGTCCCCGGTATCCTCGGGTGACGTGGGTTAGTTTGCTGGGCTGAGTCACAAAGTACCACGAACTGGGTGATCTAAACACCAGACATGTATCGTCACCCAGTTCTAGAAGCCAGAGGTCTGAGGTCTCGGTGTCCGGCTTTGTTCCTTCCGGGGGCTGGGCGGGGACCGCCCACTCCAGGCCAGGAGGCCTCTTCTCTGTGTCGTCACGGGGTCCTCCTTGGTCCAGAACCCTGTGTCCAAACTACCCCCTTCCGCATTGTCCCGGTAGATCAGGGTCCATCTTCGTGGCATCAGTTTAACTTGGTCACCTCCTTAAAGACGCTGTCCCCAGATAAGGTCACCGAGGTGCCGGGGCTCCGGAACGCGACGTAATTTGGGGGTACGTACCTTCCTTCATAAGAAGGCGGTTACCCCCGGTGTGACGTGGGCTTTTGGTTGAAGGGTGTGTCACACCCTCGGTGTCAGTGATGTGCACTTGGGTGTGGCCAGGGCAGGACACACACGCTGCCTTTCCCCGGAATGCCGTCTCGTGCCATCTCCACGTGGCGTCCGGTCCGGGGACATAAACGCCGTGTCCTGATGCCCGTGGCTCCTCAGAGCCTCCTTCCCGTCTGTTCGTGTCTGGCGGGGGCCCCGGTGCATGCGGCATCCCCGTAGATACGCTCCGAGCAGACACGCAGTGGCGTCACCTTGTCAGGAGGTGTTCAGCAGGATTTCATGTAAAAGTAGGACCCAGGGGCCGGTGAGCTGGACAGCACGACCGTACCAGCGTGGGCCCTGCTTGGGAAGAACCCAGTGCTTCATGAGGATCCTGTCTGCTAGAAAATTCTCACGGGGGGTGTTTCTTCCTCCTCAACCCTGTTCCAAGAACCTCTGTGCACCAAGAGATGTTTTAGCCAAAGCTCAGAACATTCTGAGCTACAATAAATGTAAAAATGTCACTCTCTCCCTCCCGCCCGCCCCCGAAACCTGGAGGCCACTGCAGAACAGGTGGAATAATTCAGGAGGACGGGTTAGCTCCAGTGGCACCATGAAGCAGAAAAACAAAAGGAGCCATGGGCAACTCCCTTCCTTCCTTCCTTCCCGTGTCCGATGGGCAGAGATGGGTTTGCGTGTGACACGGGAGCGTCACCCACTTCTCCCGCCACCCGTCTGGGCCCACCTGGCATCCCCTGCCCGCCACACGACAGTCCACATGTGAAGCAAAAACAAATTCGCTGCTAGCTGCTCTGTTTCACGTTTTATAGCTACATACAGCATCGAGAGTTTCCTTTTTATGTATGACTCAGGTTGAAAAGATAGGGTCTGGGAAGGAACCGCCCTTTCTGGAGATGGGTCTGGCGTCTGCTCACTGTTTCCATCAGACCCTCGCGAGGGGGCGGGGCGCCCTGTGGCTCCCAGTGGCCCCCTCTGAAGAGAGACAGGACCGTGGAATGTTGATACTTGTCAAGTCCCAGATGCGGAAAATCTGTCATCATAAAACAGACTTCGGTGCCCTGTTCCCGGGGTCTGAGTTGGCTTTCCTGTGTGTCCGCCTCTGTGCGGGCAGCACCTCCCTGGAAACCGAGGGTGGACCCCTTTCCTCCCGTCCCGGTCAGATGCTTGGAGCTGGGGGCGGGGTGGGCTGGCTCTCTGGTCTCTGGGGGCGGGGCTGCAGGCGCTGAGCTGATCTGCTCAGGCATCTGTCTGTTGGGTTTGGGTCCTCTGTGGTCCATCGGGCGACTGAGCTTAGGAGGCTGGTTCCCGCTCCGTCAGGCAGGTGGGTGGGTGGGTGTGGAGTGAGCGCTTCCTGCTACGTGTTTTTGAGATAATCTTCCCAGACACTTGCTTCTGAAAACGGGCAGAGAACCCCAGGCATCCCTCCTTCGCACTGATATCTTTATCTCCGCCAGACCAGCCTGGAGGCCTCTCGTGTCACACGGGCCGTGCCCGTTGGCCTCTCAGGCTCTCTTGGGCCCCCGGGGAGCCCGCGTGCCTTGCCGGGCTGTCCACCCTGAAGTCCAGAGTGCCCTCCTCCACGGGGTCAAAGCAAGTCGTCCCTCCAGGCGTGGTTTGGAACCAGGCAGGGAAGGAGCTTGTGGTGTCAGAGGCAGAGCAGGAAGGGCAGAGAGGGGCTCATCCTGGAGGCTTCCTGGAGGAGGCAGATTCGGAGCCTGGGGGGGGCGCCCCGTGATCTCCCAAAGGTATCACCTGCCAGGTCGTGCCAGGAATGAGCCCAGGGGCGTCTTTCGCTCAGCACCCAGGGCTTAGAAATGGTGGCGAGGGGATGCTGGTCCTGTGGGGTGGGGGTGGCGGGACCGGGCGGGGGAGGAGAGCAGTCACCAGGCGAGCGTGGTGCCCCACGAGCTGAGGTCTGTGGCGGAAGCCCGACTGATCCAAGCCCTGTCTCCCCTCGGTTCTTCCTCTTAGGGACGATGTCTCTGCCGAGTGCTCATTTTTCATCACGGGCTCATTCCTTGTTGATGTACCTTTAAGCAAACACTCCGTGGGAAATCATCCCTCGGGGTGGCCGGTGGCCCTTTCTGGAACACAGAGCCTCCCTGCCCTCTGACCCACCCGCCACTGCCCTGCCTGAATTTCAGGTCACGCAGCTCCGAAAGGGGGACCTCAGCTGCCGGCCCAGGAGATAAGGAGGAGACAGGACCCCTGCGTGTCCCCTTACCCCGGCCGGTCCTGTTCCTAAACCTAATCCCTTCTTCAAGGTGACTGGAGGGATCGTCCTTTTTGCATCCCGAGGTCGAGGGGACACAGTGTGTCACCCTGACACCAGTTTGGGCCTTTCCTTCTGGGAGCACATGGTCTCTCTCGCTCCAGGTTCTTGTAGAGGCCACGTTGGGATGGAAATGAGGGAAGCACATCCTGGCACAGCTGCCCAGTCCCCTCTCTGCAGCCTCGGGCAGGCCGTGCAGGGCGCGCAGTGCCCTCTGCCGGCCAAGGGGCCCCATCGCGGGGCGCCGGGCCGCCTGGTGGGCCTGCTCCGGCCGGGAAGGGCTGGGCGGGTGGGCCCCACACTGCGCTGCTGGCTTTGCCGACTGCGCCGAGGTGGCAGCTTGGCCTTCCAGTGGCAAGAAGTGGAGAAGCAGACGTCTTCAAAATCTCGCATTAAGATTTCTAAAAATTTAAGGTCTCGTTGTTGCTAACCAACTAATTCCTGTAATCGTCTTGATTAGATATTTAAGTTATACAAGCACAATTCATATACATTAGAATAAGCCGAATGATCTGCAGTTGCCTTAAAGATGTTAAATCATCTCTGCTCCCCCTCCACACACACGCACGCACACACACGCACACACACGCACACACCCCATTCCACGGGTGTGTCGTGTAATCTCCAGGTCTCTGTCAGCTGGTGGCTCCTGCCGTGACTGGCCCCAGGTCCAAGCCCGTGGCGGCCATCAGGTGTCTGCACTTTTCCTGTGCGCTGAGCGTGGCCGATGCCCGTGGCAGGGACGGCAGCCACCAGCGACCTTCGGGGCGGGGGTGACCTCCCAGGGTGGGTGGGGGTCGCTCTCTGCAGGTGTCTTAACGGTGTTAGCACTCACTCGCTCAGGTGTAAGCGTTCTGTGACTTCTTGCTCTGGGTATGCAGCAGCAAGAGAGGAGCGTCCTCTGTCTGCCTGGAACTCGGGGTGCTGGGCCCCTTCACCGCGTCCAGCCCGGCTGCTCGGCCGCAGGTCGGAGCGGTGATGCCGAGGAGGGAGACGAAAGGGCCAGAAGGAACCGGTAACCTACACTTGTCTGATTCCTGGCTCCTGACACGGGGAATGCGAGGTGTTTTTACACCTCTTGATTTGAATGGAAGTTTATTTGCATTTATTCCTCTCGTTTCGTTTTGGTTTTCTTTTTAAATACTACTTTATTAAAATGATTATCTTCAAAGCCTATTTGTAAGTCGGGCGCTTTAAAAACGTGTGGAGGTTCTTAGCACGGGGGTTTTCTTTGGCGTGGGAAGAAGACCACCGGGGCGAGTTTGCATCGGGACACATCACAACGTCCACCAGGAGCGCCGTGAGCTGCGTCTGCTCGAGTCACCTGTCCCCGAAGATGGCCCTGGACGAGTGGAGCGTTTAGAATCCGCGGCGTCTCGCTTTGCACCGAGAGGTGTGTTTCCATGTGCTGACCTTACGCAGAGGAGGACCCCTCGGCGTCCCTGGCCACGGAGACGGGCTCGTGGATGGACACGTGGATCCTGCACCCGCCCCGCCCCACGGTGGCCGCTGACCGCGCAGGACCCCCCTCCGCCGGCCTGGGGCCTCCACGTGCGGGGACACGTGCTGCTGCTGCTGTTTCTTTGATATCACAGGGTCTTCACATTTCATCTCTTTGTCTCCTTCTGAGCCTCGGAGAATGTTTTGGTGACAGTGAGATGCAAGGAATAAGGTCCCAGGCCCAGAGTCCCTTACCGCACACCCAAATTGTAAACAGCTCTGAAAACCTGGATTCTTCTGTGACCCATGTGGTGGCAGGTTTCGACCTGGCTTGACTTGATGAGAGATGTTTCTGTTTTCTGTATAGTAACACGTCCCAGTGCAGAAATGGTGACGCTTGACTCGGGGGCCCCCATAACGTGGAGCAGAGATCGCAGTGGCTTTTGAAAGCCCACGGACATGTGACTTCTGCAGCCCGCCGGCCCCCGGACGGGGCAGAGGGTGACGGCCCCGTGCTGACCGCAGCGCAGCTGCCCGGGCTTCCGCCTGGGTGTTCTGTGTTGCGTCAGCCCCGGGCCTCAGAGGGTGGGGCCCTGGGGCCCCTAGAACCGGCTGAGGGCATGTGACCAGGGTGCCACCCTAGGGCTGGGCTGCCGGGCATTCCCGGTGGGGGTGGGGGGGAGATAAACAGTTCTGCTCCCCAGACTAGCGGAAGGATGGTGGGAACAGGCTCCGGGGACCAGGGCGAGGCCCCAGAGTGTCTTGGAGGCGTCTGCTGGCTGCCGGGAAGGGGGCGGGGGCTGGGGAGGCAGGGGCCTTCCCTGGACACCTTCCTGTGCATCTCGATGTCGGCAGCCTGGGTCTCACCTTGCCTAGAAAACCTAAGTGTGCCCGAAATAGCCCGGGAGCGGCAGAAACTTCGGGACTTCTGCAAAACCGGCTCCAGGAAGCGCGTTTCCCACAAAAGCTTCACTTCCCTCCCCGGTTTCGTTTTCTTCCTCAAAGTGCGGCTCTAAGGACGTCGTTATTAAAGGCGGCCTCATGTCCACTCTTGAGCCTGAGGCCAGGCCGGCGTGTTTTTCCCACTGATTCGAGGCCCCGTGAGAACGTTTACTGGGCTGGATCTAGAGTTTTCATCGGCTGTTCAGGTACCGTTTGCAGAACAAACCCCAGGCCCCCTCCCTGGTCTGAGGAGTCCGCCCAGCTGTCCTCCTGAGAAAGGGCTCTGTGGTTCCTGTCTGGCTTCCGAAGGTTCTGGAACAGGGTCTTTGGAGTAGCCTGCAGGCCAGGGCTGTACCTGGGACTGGCGTCCCAGAGGGTGTTCTGGGTGTCATCGGTGCACCGGTGACGCCCTGACCCCGTGGGTACCCTGGATGGCACCCCACCCGCGGGGCCGTTGCCCTGTCTGCCAGCAGACGCCGCCTGCCCAGGGTCAGGGGTGAGTGGCCTGGTCGGTACACCGGGCAAGCCTGTGGGCTGCGGTGCGGGCAGCCCCGTGGGAGCCCAGGGGACAGGGATCGTCCATGTAGGGACCTCAGGCTCGGGAGGTGGCGGGGGAGTTCTGTGCCCAGTGCCCAGCCCGCTCGGAGCCATCACTCCAGCATCCTCTCGGCCTCCCAGACGCTGTGCCCATCCCCCCCCAGGTGTCTTACGTGGGTTTCCTTAAAAGACTTGAAGGCTGTCGTCGTGTTTAACTGGTTATAGGAGAATTTTCCTTCTGAAAGACGTCAGTTACTTTGCGTGAATGTCTTCGTCTGCCCCATCCTTGTGAAGCCGAGGAACTAGAATCCAGAAACCGGGGACGCATTAAAAGCGTTTCTGAGATTTTAGGACGCACAGCGGTGAGGGCTGCGTCTCTGCGCTGTGGTGATTTGGTTCTGGGGGCCGGGGCAGGGGTTGGGGGGCTGCTGGTGGTCCTGTTCAGCAAAACTCACGTGCCCAGCTTTGAGACCTTGCTGCTGGAGTAGGGGGCACCTCCCATTTCCGTCGCCCTCCCTTTGAGGCGTTTCTGTTTTGTGTTTGACAATCCAGGCAAGTGGTTGTCAAACAAGTCTTATTCTTTTTTTCCCTTTTCTTAAATCTCACATTCCGCTCTGAATGAAGCCCACACGGGACAACATCTCCCCTGCCTGCCGCTTCTTCCTAGCAGCCCACAGGCATCTCAGGGTGGCTTTCTTGTCTGGGTATCTTTCCCTTCTGAGATAAGTGGGATCACCTGGCTCCCAACTTTTCAGCCCCAGATCACAGCCCTCATTGTGGGCTCATGAAACCTAACCCTTTCCGAGGCTGGCCCTGTGATCGGCGCCCCTGTGTTTGGGGAGAAGGCAGTGTTGTGCTGTGTGTGTGTGTGTGTGTGTGTGTGTGCGCGTGAGGTTTGGCGCTGGTGCCCTGTTCCTATTTATGAAGACACCTGACTTGCCTTTTGACCTTTCAATTTCGCTGAGGTTGACCTCCAGCCCGAGCCAGAGGGGGTGACAGTCTGCGGTGGGGGCTGGTGTCGGCGGGTTGTGTCACCAAAGGGGGAGGCGTGAGCGGTTCTCAGAGCCTGCAGTTCCGCATCGGACTCTGCCATGTGCCGAGAAGGAGAAGTTAGCTTCCCATCTTCCCTTTCGGAGGCTTCGGCTGGTCTGATAATGAAGGCGACATGAGACAGATGAACAGGAGAGAGAAAACTTTAACTTTGCATGTGCAGGAGCCCCATAGAAATGTGCGTGAGACACGAGGACGGTTGGGGCTTACAGGCCACCCTGAGCTAAGTGACGGGACGGGGACCCGGGGCTCGGGATAATGCGAAGAGCAGATGTTTGCCCTGCCCTACGGAGAGGCCCTCCGTATAAACAGTTCTCTCTGGTGGTAGCTCTCTTTCCGGGCCAGGCCCTCATCTAAATTCATTTTGCTCATTAACGGGGAGGTAAAAGTTTTTCCTGAGTCTGCTGGGCCTTGCTTGCCTTCAGCTCAAAATAATCTACATGTCAAAGTGACACTTTGTCAGGTGGCATGATCCCCATTCTGCAGCCTTGGAGCCCGCGTAGCCATGAGCATCCTGCAGGCAGGTTCTAGAACTTTCTCCCCACCTGCACCACCACCACCAGCCTGGTTTGACCTTTCACCGTTTCGGGAAAGAGGGAGAGCATAGCACATTCCCCACTTTTTTCTTCTGTATTTTATTTGCTTGTCAAACGTGGACTGTTGTCAGCGGATTGTGTTTATGGGTGGAGACTGGCGTGATGTGAGGGCTCCACGCGGCCCAGGAGCCCAGGGCCAGTGTGGGAGGCCGGCTGCTCAGCATGGACACCTGCCGGGGACCGCTGCTCACGGCTCCGAGGAGGGCCTGTCCCTGTCGCCTGGAAGAGGGCTGTGTTAGTTAAGTCCTTGTAAACAGCTCGCTCCTTCGGAGGACGGAAACGTCACAGTTCATCCATTCTTGCTTCAGGATAAAGGTTACGGGAGGGATTGAAGCTACAGGAGTCGGTGGTCGCTGCCACAAAGCCTGGACAAGACCCGGCCTGGTGGCCTCGCGACGCTCAGTTCATTGTCAGCGTGCCCGTGTGAAGCATGGGTGGGCGCCTCAAGCTGGCAGGGACCCCGCAGAGGGGCCAGCCGTAGAGAGTATCCCCCACACCGCACCCCCGCCCTCCAAAACACCGGACACAGAAATCCGTTACGTCTTTTAAAAATATTTTTTTTTTAAATAGTGGGACACAGATGACTTGTGTAAGCCGATGCCTGCTCCTTCCTCTGATTGCATAACCGAGGTCCTACTTATCAATTTTTCAGGAAGCCATCTAATTATACAAATTAAAATTCAAAGGAAAGCAAAGAGAATGATTACCCCGCACTGGGGGAATCGGGGGAGGAGGGTGTGAAACCGATCTCGCCTCAGACGAAAACGCTGTCATTTCTCATCTCTGAGGCACTCGACAGATATTAACTAATTAACTCTCGGCCCCGTGACGAGGCGGCGAGGGCGGGGCGGGGCTGTGGCCCCACGGCGAGGCGGAGGGGAGGCCGCTCGCACTTGGGGGGACTGGGGCGCAGGGCCCGAGCAAGCGGAATGGCCAGCCGAGCGCTGGGCCAGCCCCCTGGTGCCTCACAGGGGACGTGCCTGCGTCCGGAAGTCCCAGCCCTCTGTCTGTATGCTCGTCTCAGGGTTAGACACACACACACACACGCATGCACATGCATCCATGCACATACATGCACGCACACATGCACACGCCCTTCACGTGGTCGCCTTTCATAAAGTCCAGCAACTTGAAAAATGTGCCTGCTGCATGTCCATCCAGCCCGCTCTGCAGGGTGACGGCCCAGTCTGGAGAAGGTCTGGTGTCCCCTGGGTGTCGCATTAATTACTCCTGTGATCAGACACTGTACTTTGGCCTGCCCCTTTAAAAAGAATCACGTGGTTACGGCCGTGCACCTGTGGGGTGCTTCCGCAGCCTCACGGCTGGGGCCTCGGGCGAGATCCACCAGGAGGTGGGGACCGTCCCGCGGTCAGACCTGCAGTCCGGCCGTGGACAGAGTGACTGCCGTCGTGTCTGCATAATTGATGCCCGTACTCCTCATTCTTCACCCCGGAGCTGCCCTTCCGTCCCCTCATGTGCTGGGTAACCAAGGACAGCCTTTTCCAAACAGATTGCGGCAATGGGTCAAAAGCCAGGATGTTGGGGGTTGCAGGTCATGACCCATGGCCTCAGCTGGTACAACGGATGAGCAGGAAACGAGGTCAGAGTCTCCCCAGAGACTCTGGTCCCACCGGCCCGTGAGCCGGCCCGCTCTGCGGGGGCACAGGCGGACAGGGCAGGCCCGGCTGACTGTGGCCCGGTTACTACGACTGTTACCACGGTTCAGGTTGGTGGTTAACTGGTGTCTACAGCCCTGCAGTGAAAAGCCAGAGCCAGATGCTGGCATGTAGTGCTTGTAGCAACAAATGACAGTGGCCTTGAGCGTGTCCACTGGCTCCCGGTGACCAGGCGGAAAGCAGAAGGGGATGAGTACGGTGGGCTTGGGGCGGCCCCATCTCCCCATGTCTGAGGGAGTGGGGCAGGCAGCCAGGTGGCCGGGCCCCGTGCAGGGAGCGGCAGCACAGCCCCGAATGGCCTGTTGTCCAGGGAGTAAGGACTCTTTTTTCTCCTCATTTCAGGGTTCGTAGCGCCGGAATGCCCGCAGACTCCCGTGAGCGCCCCTGAGTTCTCGGACAACCGACCGCTTTGCCTTTTGAATCGAGAGTTGCGACGTTCGATAAAGAATGGCCCTTGTGGATAAGCACAAAGTCAAGCGACAGCGATTGGACAGAATTTGCGAAGGTAAGAGCCAGCGAGATGGGCAGGCTTTAACCAGGCCCGGGGCCCCGCCCCTCCCCTCCCCGGTTGGAGCTGGGTCCCTGATCAGACAGCACCACGCCCCACCTCCGGCCGAGGCCTCCGCCACCACCCCTCGCCATCAAGCCCCCTCGGCCTCGAGGTGAGCAGGCCTGACCACGGTGGACACGGCCGGGCTTCCGGGGTTGGGGAAGGGGGTCAGCCCCAAGGTCCGTTTTTTCCACTCAACTAAGACCATTTTGCATATAGAAGATGCTGTATATTGGGACCATCTTTTTTTACTTCCTGAACGTCCGGGACTTCCTCTGTTTTGAATTAAGATATTTACAGAGGCGAATCCTGAGATAATTCCCCAACATCCCAGCGTCGCCCCGTGTTCCGTTCTCATCCCCGGGATCGTTGCAAACGTCTGGAAGTGTTTTATTCATGAAAGGAAAAGCACACATAATTAAAATCCAATGGAAGCTGGGGGACGAAGCTCTAAAATGTTGATGAAGCAGCATCCTCTCCTAATTAGGGGGTGGCAAGAACCCCCGAGCGGGGGGGCCTGGGCTTGGAGTGACGTGCTCGTGGCTGGCCGGCCTCTCTCTGTGCTGCTGGGCCGGGCTCGGCATGGCCCAGCATGGCCTGGAGACTTCACAGCAGGATCTGTCACAGAGGTAATGGAGGGCAGCTCCCTGGAGACCCCCGCCTGTGCTCGCACACGGCTTGGCCCACTGATTCGGGGACAGGAATGCGTATCCTACAAGCTGTCCGTGTGGAATTGTTTTTTTAAGTAGATACGGCTCAAGCCACAGGCGGTGGAGGCATCAGAGCCGCGCTCTGCTGTGTGACTGTGTGCCCCCTAAGAGCCCCGTGCTGCTGTCCCCCACATCCCTGGGGTCCTGCCACAGTATGGCGGGGGAGGATGCGATTTAAGGATTTAAAAATTGTTTTAAAATTTCAAACCTACAGAAAGAGTGATAGACGAGTGTGATGGACACACATGTGCTTTCTTTCTGTAGCTGTGTGGATAGAGAGATGTGGGTGGGTGGGTGGACTGGACTTTTCCAGAACCATCTGGAAGAAGGTTGTGGGGGCAGCAGTACCTGTGGCGTCCGTGTCCTTCCCTAAGTAAGCACGACACCTGACCGCCCCCCGCCCCGGGGACTGAGCGGCATCAGACGGCACGTTCACGGTTCCCCCGGCAGCTGTTCCTAGCTTGTCCGTTCACCTGTGTGGATGCCCGCCCAGGGACACACGTGCGTTGAGTTGTCACCCCTCTTTTTCTTTGGTCTCTTTCGTCTAAAATAATTTCCTGGCCATGTTTGACTTTTCTTCGAAAGCATCAGTGTCTTGTAGAGCCAGGAGGATAGGTTTGTACGGTGTCCCATAATCCGAGGCCACCTGAGTCTACGGGAGTTTTTTACGCTTACTCTTGACCTGCCGTGGGTGAGGTGCTTCGTTTGGGTTTCCTGAGTCCCCTGCTCCAGAGCGCGCTAGGGGATCTGTGTCCGAGGGGGTTACCAGGGATGCCTGGGGCTGATGCCGTCCCCCCATCCCCAGAGATGGCACTGGGCAGTGAGGAGAAGAATCATTGCAAAGCCGGGGTCCTCTCCCGCTTTCCGGGGCTGGCGGTCGGGGCAGAACCGTTGCTGGTTCTTTCAGACCCTCACATCTCCCAAGCATGGGTCACTCTCCACTTTTTTTTAGCAGAAATTTCAGGGTCACCCGGTTGCCGCTGGGGGAGTCCCGTGTCACCCAGCAGCGGGGGACGGGGAGAGGGGTGACGGTGACACCGAAGCGTGTAGTTTGCTTCCCCCATCAGTCCTTCCTCAAGCGATGCAGTGACGAGCCACAGGTCGCTGAGGTTTCGGGAAGATTGATCCCGGGTACAGTTTAGAGACAAAGGGGCCCCACGGAGGCAGCAGCCCAAACAGGCCACAGAGGAAGGGTGAGGCCTCGGACGTGGCCGTGTCTGCCTTACTTTTTGGGCCGTGAGGGAGGCGTTCCTGGGCAATGGGCAAGTGAGGTCACTTTGACCGACACCTGGCCGCATGTGCGCACCCAGAATGCAGTCTGTTAGCGTGAAACTCACGAGCTTCCGGGCACAAACATGGTGTCATCGTGAAGCTTAAGCTGTGGGCAGTTGAGGGCAGTAGCTTCTGGGCAGGCGTCCGTGGCCAGACTGGGCCAGCGAGGCCTCTGACTGACCCCCCTGTCCGCTGTCTCTGGGGACGCAGGAGCGGGTCTCTGACTGCCAACAGGGTGTTGTTCGGGTGGTCCCGGGGCTGGGCCCCCTTCCTTCGTCCCCCCCATCGCTCGCATCTGGCTGGCCACCTAACGTTTTTCAGCCGTGACTAGGGTACCTGAGACAGTAGCGGTTACGTTTTCAGTGTGGACACCTGAAATCAGTGACGCGGGCAGACGAAAATCCTCGACCACGGACGCGTGTTCGTGAGCGTAGCCACCGCTCCGAGGTGCTTCCGTGGCGCCGCCTGCGTTTATGAAGCTGACTCAGCACCTTCGGCAGGGTGGGCGGGCCAGGCGGGGACCCCAGGCTCCCTGCCGGTCTTCACCTGGCCTGTCCCCCAGATCGGCTGGGTGGCATTTGTTAGTTCTTCCCGAAGAAACAACCTCACACGTGCCCGTCCCTGGCTGTGGATTCTCACCCGTCTCCGTTCCGTAAACCGGAGCTCACTGCTCTGGAACCTTCTCCACGGAGGGCCACAGCCTAGTCTCTCCTCCTCCACACCCACGCCCCGCCCCCGACGGCTTTGTCCTGCTTTTGGATTTGATGGTCAAAGCCGGGAGCTGCTCTGGGCCTGGGCACCTTCGTCTCCTTGCTCCTGGTCTCCAGGAACAGACTCTTCCCGATCCTTCTCACGGCCCCGGCAAAGGCCTGGCTGTTGGGCTCCGTGCCGGACAGGACACTCCGTGGGCCCGCCCTCTTTCCCGCCCTGTCCTGAGTGAACCCCGTCGGGCGGGGAATCCAAGCACCATCGCACAGGTGCTGCTTCCGGAACACCGCTGGCCTCCCCAGGCGTCACTTCCTCCCTGGGCCCTTCCCCGCCGGCCTGCATCACCCGTCTCCTCCTCGGTTCCCGCTCCGACTTGCTCTCCCCTCGGGCCCCGGAGTCGGAGCCGAGGGAGGAAGGGGTGACACTCCGTCCCTCCTCGTCCGCCTAGAATCAGACCCGGCTGTGCCTGCAAGGCTGGTGGGTGTTTCTGCTTCCGAGCGCAGCAGAGACTCGCTCTGCCCCCCCACCAGCCGGAGTCTCTGGGGCTCATCCACATCCGTCGGGATTACGGTCTTGCAAGCAGACTTAAAAGCCAGATTTCAATTCTGTTTTTCAAGCAGCCCTTCCATTTCGACATGTACAGCCCTACCTGACGCCTGGTATCAAACCATCGCGGAGTGCCGGTGGGTGAGGACTCGGGAGGGGGGACCCGCGACAGCCTGGTCGGGCCCGAGTACAGGCTCCTCTCTCCGGCGTGTGATGGAGGGCTGGGGTTTCCTCTCTGGGGGGGTGGGTTGGCTGGTGCAATGGACATACCGCAGCCTTTGTGAATTACGCCAGCCAGAGAGTCGTACTGCTTTCGTGGCAGAGCTGGTGGGTCAGAGGGGAGGGCCCGCGGTCGCTCAGCATTGCAGAAGGGACTCGGAAAAGGCCCGCGTTTGCGGGACCGTGATCGGCCAGGATGGCTTTGCCGATGACTTTTTGTCGGACCATGTTGTGTGGGTTATGACAGAATAAATCATTAAACACCGTCCTTTCCCGCGGCTCCTGAGACTACAGTGTGAACAAAACGTAGCGATGTCGTTTTGCTTCATTTTGTCCGAATGTCTTCCGTACATGGAAAGATGGCCCCGAGGATTCGATCAGCCGAGGCCCCCTCCTAACGTAACTCGGGAGGGGACCCCTCCTGTCCCCTGCGGGAAAGGAAGAAGTGCTGTGAACCCCCCTTATAAACAAACAGTATTAGTGTTCAGCCGTCCTCACCTCCGGGGTGTCCCCGTGAGCACGGAGACGAGAGGAGGAGAGAGAGAGATGGGCCAGGCGGGTGGGCGGGAGAGGGGACCGCCCACCGGGTGTCTGTGACACACACACACAGCTGGTTATAGATGACCGGACTCTCTCTCAACGTCAGCTTTGTCACCAAGGACAAGACGGGTCTGAGGAAGTGTCACGGGCGTGACGGGGGGAGGACGACTTTCTCCCCCTCCTGACGGGGTGAGCTCGTCGCCGGGACCCCGCGTCTCCGTGGGGTGGCCCACCACACACGTTCCGTCGTGGTCCTGGACCGTTCGAGAAGCGGAGGTGACTGAGACCTTCCCGGCTGCCAGGGCGTGGGGGGCCGCCGCGACGGGGGTGCTCCCGGCAGGTGTGGGTGGGGGCTGTCATGACCCGTGTTTTCCCAGCGCAAGTCTCCGGCTGGCATCATCTCGTCTTTAATTTTATGCTATTTTTGCTTTTTTACCTCTTTTTTTTTTTAAAAAAAAAAACAAAGCAACATAAAATCACTACTCGTTTTGTTTCTTAGAACACTTTATAAAGAAACAGTGTTGAAGCTGGCCATCTACGGGGTAGTCCGCTGGCATTTATAATAAATCTCTCTAGCCCCAAAATGCAAATTTTTAAATGGGGTTTATAATGTTGCTATACATTGTAATTATACGTTTGGATCAGGCAATTATCCACATTTCCAGCGATTATGTGATTAGTGATAATTACATCAGCTATGTAAATATACAATAGTCAACTAGACCAGACTTAAAACTCTGGGGTATAAATGAACATTCTGCAACAATGTGGCACTTACGTAAAGGGAGGGAGGCGGGCTGAGCTGAAACTTGAGAGCAGCTGCTCGCCCCGGATGAGGTCGGGATGAGCTGTGTCTGCCTCACCTGGTCGTGACGTTGAGGTACATTTGGAGTGGGGGGACCTTCGCTCTCTCGGCAGTCAGATGGATATTTTATTCGTTCTCATCTGCAAAACGCAGGCTTACGCTTCTCTCTGCCCGTGCCACCGTGCGGAGGGTCCCTCCCCGCACTCGCCACCCCGAAAGCGCCGTGCCAAGCGGGAAGCGAACCCAGCTTCTGCGACGTGGCTCTCGTGAAGTTTCACGCTCTGGTCGGGAAGTGGGGTCGGGAGCCACATGCGGCCCGCGTTGTCACCTGAGGGAGCCCCACCCGGGGTCGCGAGCGGACTCGGGGCCCTCGTAGCGCAGCCGATCCCGAAAGGGGTCACGTCTCCTCTGGAGGTGGCACTATTGGCCCGCAGCCTCCGTGCTCTGGGCTCGGGCGCTGGGAGCACGCAGCGGGCACCCCGGGGTGCCGGGTGCCACGTTGATCCTCTGATACCTACAGCGATGCCTGGACAGCCCTGCCACCTGCCCGCTGCTGTTCCAGTGGACGTGGGGGTTTTCCCACCTCTGCTTTCGATTATCTGAGCTCCTTAGGGAGGGAACCCTGAACGGACGGAAGGAGAGACAAAATGGAAAGGCAAAAAGCTGTTTTTACACAAATTCTAAGACACTTGACAGAAACAGAAAGCAAACCAGTGTGGCCTGTGCGCATTTCAAAGTAGGAAGTGGGGACTCGGGCCTATTTTTGGCCGTCTCTGCCAGAAAGCGGTGTGTAACCCGTTAACCTCAGCGGCCTGGCCCTGGGGGCCACCTCCTGCGGGAAGTGGGGGGCAGGGGGCGGGAGGGGACACTGCAGGGCTCCAGCTCTGTCCTGCAGGCAGGGGGTGGGGGCGGGGGTGGGTCCCCCTTCACCTTCAGAGCTGCCTTGGCCTTGGTCTCGTGGCCCCGAGGGCTGGAGTTGGACGTGGGTGCCCCAGGCCGGTGCTGCTCCCCGGGGTGGTGGGGGGGAGGGGAGGTCTGGCCACATGCTGTCCCCGGGGCCGGGTGTGGCTGCTTCCTGAGAGTGAGCCAGCAGTTGCTGCCACCAGGCTGGCGGGAAACTGCCCCTTCAGGGGCCAGCGGCAGCCACCATCTTCCCGTGGGTCCAGCGTGGCAGTCGCCGCTTCTGGCACACCCCTCGTGTGAGAGAAGGTTCTGGACCCCCAAAGACGTGCTTCTGATTCCCGTCCAGTTCGCTGGTTCCCGGGCCATCGTGTCGCTCGGGACGTGACGTGCCCCTGGGTGACCTGCCTCAGGAGGGACCCATGGTCGTCCCCCTCCCCGGCTGTCCCTGCTCTAACGGAACCATCTAGATCCGTGTCAGAGCATCATCAGGTCCCACGGTCGTGAGCTGACTCCCTGGGTGGCAGGGGGACCGAGGATGGGGGAGGGGGAGAGTGGCCGCCGTCCTGCTGGCACTGCCACCCCGTCAGCTTGAGCTCAGGTTTATTCCGTCTGCGAGAGAATTTGGACCGTCTCTGTCTCTGTCTAAGAAGACGATGGCTTTTACCTTCGTGCCGTTTTCTTCAGCGAGCGTCTTTGCCAGATTCAAAGGTTAGGTCTGTGGGACTCGTTATGCTCAGAAGTCGGTCCCCTCCTGCTCTATCCCCCGTGAGGGTTTCTGAGAGTGGTGCGCGTCCAGTTACAGGTGTGTCGGCCGCACACACGGGAGAGCGTGTGTCCTGGCACTCGGCGGGCTGCGGGGCCGCGGCGTCCGGGCAGCGTCCGGGCAGAAGGGGTCGGACGGGGCCGGGAACCGAACCGGCCTCCTCGCCCCCCGTGGCTCTGCCCTGCGGCCTGGGGCGGTCCTCCCCAGCCGTGCTCCTCCCCAGCCGTGCTCCAGGTGGAGAACTCGCACCGACACCGGCCGTCCGGTGTCCCCGCCTCCCAGAGGCCCTGCACGGACGTCCCCAATGTCCGTCCACACGCCTCCGAGGGGCCGTGTCTGCACCACAAGGGCGTCTCGTGGCACGAACACCTCGTGCCCTTAGGTTTCTGTCACAAGGGACGTAGCGGGAACGGCAGGATGAGGTGACACTGAGGCTCACGCAGTGCCATCCGTCAGCTGAAGGCTGGGGTGCGGCTCTGAGCAGGCCGGTGCTCCCCGCTTTGAGGGCTTGGAGCCATTATCTGTTTAGGAGTTACTTCCTGCTACTCGAGCAGTTAATTTTATAAGTGACGTGTCTACTGTTTTGAGGGTTTGGAAGTTTGAAAGTGACAGAATTACTTTGTGAGCGGATGGCTTTCGAGATTAACCTGGATCCTGAGCCCTGTGGCCCTGGGCAAGGCCCCCGGCTTCTCCGTCCTCGGCACCTGGGTGTGACATCATCATCCCTGACGGTAGCATCGTGAGGGGCTGGACAGCTGGAACAGGTCCCGATACACGGACGCCTGACAGGTGTGGACGCCCTGTGTCAGCTTCCCGTGGGGGCATCGTGATGTTGGCGGTGCCCCGCTGCTGGTCACCACGGAGGGGTCGGGACGGCCGCTGTCCATCCTGCCCAGCCAGCCGTGGTCTCTGGCCAGCGGTGGGAGAGATGGCAGCGCCAGCCGCGACCAGGCAGAACTCCTCCTGGGAGGTGACGAGGCCAGTGTGGGCTGGGGGCTGCCCAGGGTCCCCTGGTCGGCCTTTTCTCGGTGAAGGGGTGTCCCCTCTGAGACGTGGTTCCACGCAGACCTGTCTGGCGCTCACGCAGACAGGGCACCAGTGAGGCCGGCCACCTCGGAGCCCACCCACCCGCCCGCCACCGCCAGAAGCCCAGCCACGCTGTACCTGCTGCACCCAGAGAGTGCCACCGTTTCCATTCCGTCCATGGTTCCGTCCCGTCTTCCCGTCTTTCCTGATGCGTCTCCTAAGTGCACACGTCCCTGGGCCGTTGGTGAGATGTGTAAACACTGCCCCGGGAGTGGCCATGCGGCCCCCCAGCCCGGGACCGGGGACGTGCCCGCTGAGGAACTCAGGAGTGGCGCCAGCCGGCCTCCCGCACGGGGCGGGGACACCCAGCCCCGCAGGGCGTCTGGCTGGCTGGGTCCTTCCACGCAGCGGGGAGGCAGGGGCCGCTTTCCCAGATAATGCGAGGCCTTGTGGGCATTTGGGAGTCAGAAGTGGGGTCCCCGGTGTTCAAATAACAGGCTAGGTAGCTCCGGTTTTGGGGGGCCAGTGTTGGTTCACACAGAGTTGGGGTCCCAAAGTGTAATTGGCACGTACGGATGGATCAGGACGCGGGGGGCGGGGTGGGGCACTGCCCCCTAAGCCGCCTCACCTCGCCGTGTACCTCCAGTTCCTAGAGAGGCGTTTGTCCCTCTATTCCCCGCCCCGCTTAATGGCTGGTACTGGTCTGTAGTTGGAGATCCCAGCTGGGTCATGGATGGAGAGAGACGTGGGTGCAGTGGCGTCAGATGCGTGGATCTCGTCTTGGCGCACGGCGGGAGCCGGCCAGCGTCGCCGGTCCGCGGTGCTGCCTCTCGGGGGCCCTCCTCTCTGTGCTCTCGGGAAGCGGCTCAGGGCCCCGGCTTGGGGGGACGCCCTTCACCTGAGCGACCACCGCTCTTCACGTGATCGGACCCGAGTCTCTCGTGGGCTCCGTAAACACCTGGTCCGTGGGGACGTGGAATGTCGCCTGCCGCAGGCGGCCAGGCCGAGGCTGCCGACGGCAGGCTCCCCCTCCCGGCGTGTTTAAAGGAACACGCACCAGAGATGCGAGTTCGAGCTCTGCCGCCGTCTTAAAACGCTCAGGCCTCGGTCATGTGCTCAGCTGGTCGTGTTTTGTGTGGGGTGGGGTCCGCTCCCCCGACTCCCCCCAGGAGTATGAAGGGATCTGGGTCTAATGATAATGAGGAGAAGATTGTAATTTGGACTTGAGCGACGTAACTCATTCGATTCGTCACCAAGGCGTCACCCCAGAGCCAGATTTCAGTGTGGCGAAGCGTCGGCTGCTTGCCTGGCCCGTTCCTGGGCCCCTCGAGCCCGAGAACGGGGTGCGAGCGGCGGGTCTCTCTGTCCTGCCTGCGTGTTCGCATTTAATTTGTCCTGAGCCGCAGGCTGTGGATTAACATTTCATCGGGGTGGATTAAGATCGCAGTGACATTCAAGCGGTCTTTTCCTGTTTTCCTTCTGTCGCTTTTAGGAGGCAGAGGCAGGGGTGGGGCGAGGCCCCTTGGGGTGTGGGGGGAGAGCGGCGCTCATCCAGGAAGCAGCACCCTGGCGAGGACGGAGGCGGGGGTGGGGGCGGGGGCGGGGACAAGCCGGGGCTTCGGCGTGGAGATAATTCCCACTCGCGGTCGGGAGGCCCCGATGGGGGAGGCAGCGGCTTCATCAGTCCAGCGATGTCACGTGGAACAAAAGCTTTAGGGGTTTTATTTAGCTCCTAATCCCCGCCGGAGAGCCGGGGACCATGTGAGCAGCCGGCGGGGGCCGCAGCCTGCTCGCCAGGACTGTGCCCGCTGCAGTGGGCGAGCGGGGGACGCGGCCGGGCGCGCTCTGCTTTGTCTGCTCAGGTTTCGAGGATGAATAATTCAGGCCGTCCTTTGAAATAGGAAACGCACGCACTCGGCCGTCCCTGCCGTCCGGAAGGGCTTGGGCACCGCGGGGGCCACCGCCGGCCTGGATTTGGTGTGTGTGTGGCATTGAAGGTTCGTAAGGAAAAGGCCCCCGCCGTCGTCCCCTCTCCTCCCATGCCGGTGCCCAGCAGGCATGTCGGCGTCGGGCGTTCGCAGAGCTGGGACGCCCCCGGGTGGTTCGAGGGCCCCTGGGAGCTGGCGGAGGCTCCGGGCCGGAGCGGCTCCCTGACGGACGGAGGTGGAGAGGGACCCTGGTTCGAGCCGGCGCCCAACCTCTGCCGCGAGGCCGTCTACGGCTCGGGGGCCAGCTGGAAGAGCTCCGTCCCCGACTTCGCCTTCTACGACAGCAGGCAGGCCGCGATGTCCGCCCGCGGCGCCCTGCCGCCACGGGAGTACTATGGCGAGCCGCCCGGCGCCGTGCGGGGGCCCCGGGAGCCACACCCCCCGCAGGACCCCGGACCCGGCCGGCCGCTGCCCGGCTACGGCGTGCTGGGCAGCAGGACGACGTGGGAGCACGCGCAGGGCCCGGGACCCCTGTACCGGGACGCTGCGGGCAGGACGGCCGCCCCGGGGCCGCGGGCGCACAGCCGCGCCCCGTCGCCCGCGTGCTACGCCGCGGACCTGGCCGACGGCAGGTACGGGTTGGAGGCGGCACCCTACGCCCCCGGCCAGGTCTACAACGACGTCAGCGAGAGGCCCCTGGACCCCGCGCCCGCCCGGCCGGCGGCCCCCACCTGCCTGGTCGTGGACCCCACCGGGGCCGCCGCCTGCGAGGGGGCCCCCGGGCTGGCCCCCGCGGCTCTGAGCCGAGGCTACGGACAGGACAGCGTCCCCTCCAGGATGGCGTACGAGAACTGCGAGGCCGAGCCGTCCGCCTTCCCGGCGCCCGGCGGCAGGAGGGGCGTGCGGCCCGAGTTCCTGGCCCTCCTCCGGGCCGAGGGCGTGGCGGAGGCCACGCTGGTGGCCCTGCTCCAGCAGGGCTTCGACTGCCCGGCCGTCCTGGCCACGCTGGAGGACGCGGACATCAAGTGCGTGGCGCCCAGCCTGGGCCAGGCCCGCGTGCTGAGCCGCCTGGCCAGCGGCTGCAGGGCCGAGATGCAGCTGCGCAGGCAGGCCCGGCCGGGCCCCCCGCCCCGGGCGCGCTCCAGCAGCTTCAGCCACCGGGGCGAGCCCCTCGGCGACGCGGGCTGTCTGCCGCCGCAGCCCCCGGGCCCGCTGCCGGCGGCCCCGCCCCGAGCTGCCGACCCGGCCCGCCGGCCGTCCAGCGCGCCCTCCCAGCACCTGCTGGAGGCCGCGGCCGCCTACGCCGCGCCCCTCGCCCCCGGCTCCCGGTGTGGCTCTCCCACGCCCTGGGCCCTGACGGCGCGGCTGGGCCCCCCGGGCCCCCCGCCGGCCGCGGCGGCCCTGCCGACGCCCGGCCCGAGGACGGCCTACTCCACAACCTCCACGGTGCCCATGGAGCTGCTGAAGCGGGAGCGCAGCCCGGCCGCGGGCCCCCTGCCCGGGCCCCCTGGCAGCCCCCAGCTGCTGCGCCGGCCCGGGCCCCCCGGGGAGCCGCCCACGCTGCCGCCCGCCGGCCAGAGCCTCCACCTGCCGCACTCGCCCTACCAGAAGGTGGCCCGGAGGACGGGGGCCCCCATCATCGTGTCCACCATGCTCACTCCGGACCCAAGTAATGCTCCCAGCCCCCCCCCCACACCACTTCCTCCCGCGGGGCGGCGAGGGGGGGCGCGGGCCCAGGCAGGGGCCGGCGGGTCCTCACCGGCCAGCTGCTCTCAAGCCCGCTGAGCCCTGAGGGGCCGGAGTCACACACACCGCGGCTGGCTCCCAGCCCCGCCCGCCGACGCGGGCACTCTTGGGGGATCAGATTTTCAGATCGGGCCGACCCGCGGGGGCGGTGTTGTCTCCCCAGCTCCCTAGTTGAGCCCACTCAGGCTGATCTGTGGATGCCCCTGTTTGGTGATCAGACACATTGTGTTTCTGGGAGACATCCAGAAGTCGCCCAGGGCTGACGGGCACGCTCAGCTCACGAGGGGTGGGGTGGCGTTGGGGCGAGCGGGAGCGCTTAGCCAGCGCCTCCCGTGAATCCTGTGACACTCGTTTGCCGTTAGGGCTGCGTCGTGGTGCGTCCCACACCTCCGAGCGGCCTGCTCCTCGTCGGACTTGAACGTGGGGTGTGTCGCTAGATGGGGCAGGAGGTCGAAATCCCTCAGAACGCCCTGTTTCAGAATCACGCTCAGCCTGGCCTGCGGGAAGACGCATCTGGGAATTCTGCTTTCTGGTGGGGAACCCTAACCTCCCCAGTCGAGGAACTAGAAAGGGGTCCGGGTGATTCTCGGCAGGACACAGGAGCCGTGTCCTTGGTCACGTGTGTGTCCTCGGGCGCCGTGGTCAGCTTCCAGACGTCGCCTGAGCAACACCTAGAATTTTTTTTTTAGCTCTAGAATCTTGACTGACAGTTTAAGTTGTAAATCTGTAAATTCCCTCCTGCCTCTCTAAAGATTTAAAAACCATTCTTTTCAAGTGCTTTTTATTTTTTTCTGAATAACTTATTATAGGGCGGGGATCCTGGCAGGAAATTCATGGTAGAAATACAGTGAGTGTACCCCTCAAACACCTGTGGCCGGGTTCTGGGAGCCGGGGAGGTGCAGCCCCGGGACATGGCTTTGGGTTTCCCTCTCACTGGTGACACCGGTGACAGTTTGGCTGCCACCGTTTGAAATGGCGGTTCTTGCTTTATAACTCAACCCCCAGGCGCTTTCTTATTTCCAGGGGGAGGCTGAGTGACTGGTTGGAATATATTCTTGTCTCACTGTAGATTCTGGTTGTGTCTCCCTTTGGTTGTGTCTTTCTTACCTTAAATCTGATCATACAGTGTACTTGGTTTTTGTTTCTTTTTTTTTTTTAATCAGCACGGGCCAGGAGAACGGCCACCCCGTGTCCGGGGGGCCTGCGCCTTCTCCCTCGCTCGCCGCCAAACAGTCTTTCTCTGCAACCAACTCATCTGCATGGCGATGACATTTGTTGCTCCAGTAATTTCATCTGATAATGGCCGGGCTGGCAAAGCGGATCGGAAAACATATTCCTTAATTACGTGTTGCTAAGCAACGGGAGGGTTTGGTCATCATCACAGGAAGATTATCTCTTCGTGGACGTCCTGGAAAGGTTCTGCTGAAGGAGAACCTGTTAAATTGCCTTATTTTCTTATTTTCCTGTTGATCTTGCACCGCCTTCGGAGAGAGACACGCGCGGCGCCTTGGGTGCGGGGTGAGGGATGCTGTCTGTGTTCGTGGCTTGGCGTGCGATGGGAACGCGGGCGTTTGCGGACCAGAGGGGATTGATCTGTGCCGCTCGCGTGGCAGAGCGCCAGTGCCAAGGCAGTCTGCAGGCGGAAGACGGCCAGCACATAAATCCCTCGGTCTCTCCTGCAGCCAGCGTCCTCCTCCTCGCTCCTCCTCCTCGTACGTCCGGGCTGTCGTTACGACCCTCCCCGCCAGGGCCAGGGGCTGTGGGTCAGAGCTCGGCTTCCTCTCAGCCGTGCAAGTGGCATTTCTCATGGCAGGCTGTGTAGGATGGGCAGCCAGCCTTGGACCTGCCGGAACGTGCCGGAACCTGCCGCCAGGCTCCTGGGGAGTTGCTTGGCTCCTCTGCTCCCCGAGAGGGTGGCATTGACGTTGGAGAGAAGCACCGCGTAGGTCCAGAACCCGGGGACGAGGGCCGGCGGCCGCGCCTCGTCCTCGGCCGCCCAGCCGGGCTGAAGTGGGGGCGCGCCGTCTCTAGAGGTGGCTCTGGTGCCTCAGCCATTGGCCCCACGACCAGCTCGGGTCAGTCTTCGTTTGGGTCTTGGCCTCGCTCATGCTCCCCCTTCCCCCCCGAGGGGCGGGGATTGCCTGGGACAGGGACGCTCTGCTCCTCTCTCTGTTTGCAGAGGCCGCCTGTGTGTTTACAGTGGGTCGTGTGTTTGCAGGTGCCTGGCCTGATTTTTACGTGCTTCGGATACTTTAACACGTATTTGTTTATCTCCATCCCTAACTGACGGTCTGCTTCGCCCTGGCCGGCTCCCTTGGAGCCCGTAAGTAACAAATGGTCTGTAGGTAACAGGCTGCTCTTTGCGGGTCTGTCGACCGAGCCGTTCACGGTGACCAGGCGGGGCGGGACCCCGGTGCAGCCCGCCGGCTGCGTCTGTCGTCGCTCACACACTGACCTGCCTCACTGTGTCCCAAGCTGCAGGACGTTCTGCGAAGGGGGGTACCCGGGCGATGCCCCCTTCCCCGTGTCACGTGGTGTCGACCACGGGTTTGCTGCCGCCGAGCCCTCCCCGTGACGGATGGGGCCAGCACGCAGCAGCGCTGCAGCCATTTCCACGTCTGTCCCCAGACACGGCAGAGCACAGGCTGCCGAGGGCGCGGCTGAGGGTCCACCCCGGCTCACTGCTTCTGGGGTTTTCCCTGGCTCTCCAGACACTTTCCTGGATGCAGCTGGGTCTGCTTGGTGCGGTTTTTACCCCCATCTGGTCACAAGGGAACACGGCCCAGGGACCCTTCCGGGCAGGGCAGGAGGTGTCTGTGGTTCGTTTGCGTGGGGTCTGTGGGGGTAGCGAGTGGTTGTCACAGCATCCTCCGTCACCAGAGCTGCCCTCACGGCATTGTGCGATGTGCTAAAATCGTGTCACTGGGTCTCCCACACAGTGGGTGTGTGATGCCTGGTCTCCAGGGTAGAAAGCGTCCTTGGAGCAGAGAACCGGTCTCATCAGGCTCAGGATGGAGGGTTCTCCCCGCCCGGCCCTGCATACCCGCTGGTTCTGCCTGGGGCCCTGGCTTTCTTTGCAGATCCGTGCTGGGGGTTCCCTGGGCTTCGGGGTGCTGACCCTCCAACCATCAGGCTGGAGGGAGACTGGAGAAGGCCACCACAGAGCCCCGGGCTCTGCCAGGCCTGCCACGTCACAGTGAAGCTGACAGGCCTGTCACAAAACTGAGTGTCTGGGAATTCCTATAAATTCATCTTTCGTGTACAAAGCATACTGCCCACAGCTCAGACCCCTCTGCAGGGTGGGGTGTTGGTGACTGAATGAGGGGTGTGGTCTGAGAAGTCACGTGGGAACTTGGGGTTGAAACCTGGCCCCCGGGGAGGGCCGTGGGACACGGAGAGCGTGGTTGACAAGGTCCTTGCTGTGCTTTCCAATGAGTCGGTGCAGAGGATTGAGCTCTGTTCTCGGGAGGAGATGGAGGTGACTCTGCCCCAGTGCCCGTCACCAGCCCCCTGTCGTGTGGCACAGGTCGGCCATGCCCTCCTGTGCGTCCAGGTGGCGTTCTGTCTTCGGGGTTGAAAAGGCCGCCCCACAGAGAGGGAGGGGCCTCGGCTAGTAGGGCTCCCCACGACTTTGGTGTCTAAGTAGCAGTCCTGGGTTTTAGTCTGTTCTCCCCGCAGATAGCTCCAGAGGCGTTTGCCTGTAAAACCCTAAAAAGAGGCGGCAGCCCCGTCCGCAAAGCAGGGGCGCCGGGCCTGAGCCCAGGCCCCTTCACATGACTCTCTCTCTCACGTGACCCTCGGCCTGGAGGGGCCGGTGTCCACGCTGGGACTCTGCAGATTCCATGTGGCCTCAGGGACCTGGGCGTCCCCCGGGCCCGGGCCACTCGAGCAAGACTGGACGTTCCCGTGGGTACCACACCCGCGGTCTGTGAGCCCCCTCGGGTCTCTGGTTGTCCGTCCCTGCTCCTGACACTGCCCCCGGAACACACGAGTGTCAGTTTCGACAAAGTCCCGTGTATCCTGTCTGAATTCCCGGGGGAGCCCTGGGCATTTCATCTTCGAGCTGAAAACTCTGAGCCTCGCTCTCCCAGGTGTGACACGGGGGTGACGGGCCTCCCAGAAGGCTCCGAGGACCGCGTCACGCACGAGCTGGCCCGGGCGTTGCCGTGGCGAAGCTCAGCCCGTGGTGGGCTCCATGTCACTTCTGATGCTCGCCTGTCCCCACTGGGGCCCCGTGGGGCTGCACTGGGGCCCGTGCCACCCCGCGGCCACGCATGGCCCCTTTCCACCCTTTCCTGCTGCCTTCTGGGTCAGTCAAGGAAATTAATCCTTCCGTGAGATTAAAGGGAATGTAAACGTGTTTCAGCCCTAAGAGGATTTCAGCCTCGCTGTCGGGAGTGAGGGTGGAACCC